>JAAGAY010147078.1:0-19691 GCA_011801015.1 Ardeotis arabs | reverse complement strand
TGTGAGGCCAGGCTGAGAGAGCTGGGGCTGTTCAGCCTGGAGAAGAGGAGGCTCCGGGGAGACCTTAGAGCGGCTCCCAGTGCCTAAAGGGGGCTGCAGGAAAGGTGGGGAGGGACTCTTCAGCAGGGCCTGTTGTGACAGGACGAGGGGTAATGGTTTTAAAATAGAGGGAGGTAGATTTAGATTGGACATTAGGAAAAAATTTTTCACGATGAGAGTTGTAGAACACTGGCCCAGGTTGCCCAGAGAGGTGGTGGATGCCCCATCCCTGGAAACATTCAAGGCCAGGCTGGATGAGGCTCTGAGCAACCTGATCTAGTGGGGGATGTCCGTGCTCCTGGCAGGGGGGTTGGACTGGATGGGCTTTGAAGGTTCCTTCCAACTCTAACCATTCTATGATTCTATGATTTCTGCAAAGGTGGTCCTTTCATTTTCTGGAAGAACACTGCATGGAAATGCGAGGGGAAGGTGCCTGTTCATAGCAAGCAAGGTATTGTATAGTCAGTCACGCAGTGAGACGTGCTGAAGGCTAACCATGAATGGGCAAGATGGGTGAAAACTTTGGGTTCGTCAGGCTGAAGTACAGGGATGGTGTTCCTGGACACCAGCCGTTGCCTTTCTGTGGTAATTTTAAAAATAAACAAACAAAATACCTCTACTCAGTTGTTTTCCAGGCCAAATGAATTTATATTCATTCAAATAAAAATGCTAAAAGTCTACCCTAAAACTGTGCAAATCCAAGATGAAGCTTCCAGCACATACGAACTTATGAAAGATAACGCAACTTTAACCGCAGTCTGCCAGAGGTAGGGGAGGCTCGCTTCACGTCACGACTGGGCCCTTCACAGATAGCCCTGCACGTGCGCGTTTCCCGTGGAGCGGAGAGGAGGAGTTCCTCTCTCCACAGGCTCGGTGTCAGAAGCAAGCTAGTCTTCTCGGCCCTTTAGCCTCTGAACCCCAGAATCTCACCTAAAGGCAGAGGCACGGGCACCTTCAGAAGGCAGCTGATCTCTGCTGAAAGCCAAATGAGCTGCCCTCGCATGGTGTTTTGTTGCTTTGTGGAACAAAGGGAACAGATAGACCTGCCTTGAGCCAGCTGCCAGGCTTTTTACGTGCTGCCAGCCTAGCTGCTCTGTGTTCTGGAAAGGGCAGTTCTGCTCGCCAAGCTGTTTTGCGTACTCTGGTTGGATGGTTTGGTCAAAAAGACACATTAGTTTTTTTTTAATGTTTGGTTTTGTTTCAAAATACTGAAGAATCTGTGACTTGCCTATGCGTGTCTGTGGCAAGTGTGCGAACGCTGATGTTTTCTTGGGGTTTTTTAAGTGCTGATGCTTTGAAAACATGAAAATATTGGGGTGTGGAGTAATTAAAATCCAAGGGAGTTTTCAGATACGGGTAGTAGCCTCTCCTGCCCTGGTAATACTGGCAAGCAGTATTGCTTTAATTAAGATGTCCATCATGAAATATCTTTTTACTTTAGAAAATTATTGTAGCGCTTTTCATTAAGTAGGTAGCAAAAAATAAAGAAAACTTAAATCTCATTGATGCGGTGGACAAACCAGTTTAAGTCTTGGGCTGAGAGTGCTGCCTTCTGGGGGGATGCGGCAGTCTTGCAGCGTGCTGGCGGGACAGCGAGAGCGGTGCTGCGCGCGGTCGTGACAGGTTTCAGACGGGAATGCTAATGCATCATCAGCTGGATCTGTGATCTTCCAGTTCATCTGTGCTGGAAGGTGGATATATGGACATGGATATTAATGTAGTTATTTCCAGAATGACAGCCGTGCTTGAAGTCATCTGCAAATGAGCTTGAGTTTCTAATTTTCTCCTTCCTCCTGGAGAGTATTAAATAGTGAAATATTTATTGATGAATGAGACGTACCTATGCATTAACCAGCCTGTGCAATTGACTTGTAAATCAAAAATTATAGCTTGAGACATGGTCTAGCACTCTAATATTTAGCTAGTACTTTGTCACGGTTTCCTCATTTGTATAAAAGTTTCTGTTTCTTACTGTCTAATAAACTGTTGTCCACAAAAGGGTTTATCTGTGCGTACGTAGTTGCTATATTCTTCTACTCCTCCCAGTTTAAAAAGCCCAAAACTTTATTAAAACAAAGCATATAATAAAATCATTTCCTTAACAAAAAAGAAGGGGAAATCTGAATCATGAGCTTCAGCTCAAGTTAAACATACCTGCACCCTGGGCCTGTGCGGGTTTCTCAAACTATGCGCTTCAAGGATTTTTTTTTTTTTTTTTTTTTTTTACAGGTGTGTATGCCTTCTAGCTTCTGATACCCTAACTGTGCTGCTGGCTGAGCTGAAGTGATCCTTCTCCATCGCCTCACACAGATACCCGAGCGTCTTTCAGGAATATTTTCTCTGTTTCCTTGGGAAATAACGGATAGAGAAAGAATCTGGTTATTAAACGTCAGAAGCTGCCCAGAGAAGGGCAGGGGAGCTCGCTGACTGTACGTGCTTGTCTCTTTGCAGGTGCGCTCCTTCACGGCACGGGAAGGGCTGCCAGCAGCGCGGTGCGGACGGGCAAGCGCTGTCCCGGCATGATCTGAAATGAGCTGCGGGCGGTCAGCTGGTCGGCGGGTGAATCCTCTGCTCTGGAGAGCTCCACCCTGCGTTGGTTAGCTCTCAGGTTTGGTACGCGGGCCGACGGCACGCCGTCTGCGTCAGCCTGGCTGAGCAGGAGCTGATCACCTGTGAGGATCTGCGGCCAGGGTGTTTGAAATGGTGTGTGGACGTGGTGGAGAGAACCTCACAGACTGCAGAGACTGGAGAGGAACCTGTGCAAACCGTCTGACGAAACTGCCTGAGGCAGTAGGGTCTGCGGAGGAAAGGTATCGTTCTGAGCCCTCCTTAAAACTGAGAATGGTGATGGAAAGGCATTTTCTCGTTGCATCGCTGTCTTCAGGAACTGCTTTAACTGTTTTAATTATTGGCATTAAGGGTGAAATACCTGGTTCTTAAGGGCAAGCTGCAAGCGGCATCCGTTTCCTTTGGCCCATATCCAGTAAGCACTTTAAAAGTTCAGCATGCATAAATTACGCCAACACTTAAATCTCAGTGAAACCGGTGGGATGAAAGTACATGACTAAACCCAGGCATTTGCTAAAGCTCTCCTTGGCTTGTGATGCCCTTTCTGAACTGAAGCCTTGTGCGTATTTTTCTCCTAAAGTGCAATTGTTTGGGGATAATATTTATTGTTTGCTTGCAGAACCTGCTAGGCTAAGTTACTTTGCTGTCTGCTGTATCCACAGCTGCAGGATTTTGTATAACTTAGGTGTTTGTTGTTTGGTTTTGGATGTTGAATAGGTTTGGAAGAAAGGTTGTAAGGTAATCCAAATCAGCTCTGGCAGAGGAAGAGTTCATAGGCTTCAGAAAGGCCAACACACCGCTTCCATTTTCCCTGCTGACGCTGCAGCGGTGTGGGTAAGTGAAATGCAGGAAGCTGTTGTTCCTGCAGCAGTAAACTTCCCAGAGTGATCCTGTTTCTAGCAAGTGATGGGAATAGAGGAGCGTGAGAGGCTTATAAAGAGAGAGCTCTCCAGAATTAATGGCTTGGGATTCATTTGGTGTGTTGGTTTGGCATTTTGAATTCCCTGTCCTTGACCTTTGACTCTGCTGGCCGTGCTTTTCTCTGATCTGTAGAAGCGGGTGCTGGGACTTAACGCGGCACCAGCTGCCACTGGCTTTGGGTGAGCATCCTCGTGTGTATTTCTGTCGCGGCAAACCACCAAAGGAGATCCATGCTGTTGTAAGCAGTAAGACATTTGTATTGTCCTATACGAGTACCTTTCTCTGCCAGTCCACTTGGTTTTCTATCTTCTCCACTTTGTACGAGTTTTGCGGGGCAGAAGATTTCTCGCTTGACGTATTTCTTGAATAGCACTCTAGAATCCTGATGCTGTTGGTAGGTTTAGTAGGAAGGACTTTACAGTTCCACATAAGTCTGTCCTAGTGCACTGTTAACCATTTGTCACACGCTGTGGGAACATCAGAACAGTTGTTCATGGAGGCATCAAGTAGCAGAATATCGTCTTGGAGCTCAAGTTGACCCTGGTTAGAAGTATTGACTGATGAAATCCTCTGACCTGGCTTTTGGCACAGCTGAGATCTGAAACCTTCTTGTGGTAGAGATGATCTGGATTGCACTATTTAACACCAGAGGCAGCAGTGAACTTCGTACCTAATGCTGAGGCTGTGGGAAGAGGGTGGCCAAATACCACGGGTGAGGTTTTATCCCCAGGCTAGCTCACGCAGTGCATTAGCCTAATGGAGTATTTCAGGTTTTCTTTGCCAAGGATGAGACGTTGTTATGTCTCTCAAAATGCAACTACTTGAACAGCAGGAGATATTTGAATAGTGCCATCTTTTGACTTAATCAAGTCATTTCCTCTTGCAGTCCAAGCAAAGCACTGTTCATACTGGGCTGGAGAAATATCTTCCACAGAAATGGTAGGAGTGGATTTACCTTCTTTATCGACATAAAGCTCTGCAAGAGTTCCGTGCTGGTGTTGCTGTCTCTGTAGTTCTTGCTTTTGTTCATGCATCAACTACTTTTCCTCCTTCTGTCAGCTAATTAATAGCTTTGGCTGCTCTCACATACGTTAAGCCTCAGGGCTATGTTCACCTTGACAAATATTCCTGACTACTCTAAGTAGAATGCATTTCAGCGTGACTCCTTCCTTGCACAGAATGTTTAATTCAGGCAGAGGAAGATCCACTCACCTTTTGGAGTGTGACATTTTGAGATCCAAAGTGTTTGCTGTGAGCTGGAGAGAGGTTTAGGGTATCAGGTGTGGGAGGAGGGGTTGGGCATTTGGGGAGTTTGGGGTTTTTTTGGCTTGGTTTTGGTTTTTTAAGTTTGATCATCCTTTTAGTTTAGTGATTGCAGTAGGCTAGGAATGGAGTAAGAACACCTCCACATTGCGGAAATTCAGCAGTTATTGAATTTCTAAGGTGCTGTTGCTGCAATTTAGTCATACTAGGCTCATTTTAAGGGCTGATGAGAAAAAATGCTGTCTCCCGTCCTTGTTGCCGCGCACAGTGAGCATGAGACCAGGATCCATGTGGGCGTGTGTTACCACAGCGACCAGCCTCCGCACCTGCATCCGCAGTGGATGCGGGAGGAAGTGACTAGGACTTCCCCGTCCACTCTTCAGGCAGAATCATCTCAGTCATTCGCTAGCAGCCTGCTTTCATTTTTCAAAGTCAATTGCAATTAGTATGAAGAGTTTTCAGCCTGTAATGCAAATGACTTCACTACACGTAAGGTCAAACGGCTCTGGGATGTTTCCTGGGCTCGGTTATGACTTAACGCGGTGGTGAGGATTTATTTCACCTCTCTAAAGGTGAGGTAGCTCAGCTTCCTGCCGTCCCTGAGGAGGCACGTTGTGCGCGGCGGGCAGCACGGGTTGCCCGGTGGAGGCAGGCCCCTCTCCTCTTGGTTGCCGTGGGGCAGCCCAGGCTCCTGGAGAAGCCTGGCCGGCCTCTCCAGAGCCGAAACTGCTCAGATTGATTCCCCGCTGAACGTGCTGCTGCCAGTGCTGCCGGTACTTACAGTGGTCCCGGGACTCCTCTCTGTTACATCCTGTCTCCATGTCTGCCGGCTTTTCTCCCGTCATTTCCCTTCTGTTCAGTGCCAGCAGTGCCCATGGTACCTGCCTCACAGCACCAGCTGAGGATCGGGCCAGAAATTTTTAAGAACTGCTTTGAGATTGTCAGAATGTATCAAATCTAATATTTTATTTTGTCTGTAAGAAGCATTACAGTCTTTCAAGGAAGTACAGAGTAGCTATAAAATACTGATTTGCTGATTCTCAGAGTTTTTAGGTTTTGCTTTCTACCTGTCCTAGCGATATGCAGAAAACTGCTGCAGACTGCTTCAGTACTACAGCTGCAAAGAAAATGTTTTATTTGAAACACCAATTAGATTATCAGCGCAGCTTTTAGTGGAAATAATGGGTTCATTTTAATCAGAAATTAGCTGTGCTTCGTGCCGAGCCATTTACCTGTCCCGGCAGTAGAGCTGCAGCTGTTTGCACGCTGCACTGGCATCACAGAAACGACGTGCTGGTTAAAGGTGGGGTGGCTTTCGCAGCACGCCAGTCGGAGGTAGGACTTGTTCCACATTCCAGTGGGAGACTCCCTGCTCGTTTCTGTCGTACTGTCTCCACTGGCATAATCCTGGTCTTGACACGGCAGCCCCCTCGTGTTAAAACGCACTTTGCTCTGATGGGATATGTGGGAGAAAACCCCTGCCCCTCCTGGGCTCTTCCTGAGGCGGCCTGCCGAGCGGTAGAGAAACAGGTACGGAATCCGTTCCCACTGTCAGTGCTGTCGCGTCATAAAGGACTTCAAGTGCTAGAATTCACCCACTTGCTGGCAGCTAGCTTTGTCAAGCACAGCGGGAGAAAAATGCCTGCAGAGTTGCATGATTAACAGAGAAACATGAGTGAAATAAATACTCGTCCAAATTAAATCTCCTGGTACCACCAAAAGCCATACATTCTAAGGATGCTTTTTGAAGAACGTTGTAGATTGTTAATAAGTTTAATTTAAAAATTATGGCAGTGTTGTTGCCTTCTAACTCTTAGTTACTGCATACCATGTTTGTTTAAAAACTGCTGCCTGAGCATTCCCTGATTTAGCAAGCACCAGCGCCGTTCCTTTTGTGAAGCCCCTGGACACCTTTAGGTAATCTGTTTATCCACCGAGTTTCCAAGTTCTTTTCACCGTTCTTGCTCCAGCCATAACTCCAAGTCCAGCACACCGGGCTCACGTTGCAGGGACTACATCCAAATTCGTGCTTGAGAGTTTGTATGTCATCTTCTGTTTCTGGTGGGTGCCTGAACGTTTGGCAATGCAGCCCCTTGTTCTGAGGCTGACTCGGAGACAGCTGGATCTACGCTGCTCTGCAGTTAATGAATAGTTACAAAACCTGCTAGTCTGATGTTTGATGTTAATATTAACTCTGCCACAATTTCACAATACATGGGACTCGGAGCACTCCTTTTTCCACAAGACTTGTCTGTATTGGCTTTGGCTGAAGAAGTTTGTTGGCTTATGGTCCTCCTGTGTAAAGGAAGCACTTGAGTCAAGTGGGTGTATTCACCAAGCTGTGGATGATGGATGGAGGGAAGAGGTCGCAGCTTGTGTGCACCTTATTCTCTGGCATCCTCTCTCAACTGTAGCACTGCTTTACATAAAGATAATAGATAAGCAGATGTCCACTGCTTTTGATTTGCACGTATTCAGCTCAGAGCTTCAGCACTAGATCATCTACAGTAAATTAAACTCTGAAATTTGTGTGGATCTGTACGTTTCCATTCACTGGTAGTCCTCCAGACTTGGCCCCTAGCTTTGGACTGATGTTTCTAACACAAATTGCTCGGATTTTTGGCTTCCATTCAGCTTTACAACTGTTTGTGAGGTCATTCATTCTCTGGGATGCAAAAAGGTATTTCTAGAGTGCAAATTCTACTTAGCATGCAGCAGCTTTTATTTCAGATCTCATGTGAGAAAGTTACTGCTATTAAAGCACTCCCTGAAGCAATACCAATAGATTGGTCAGGTGCAGACTGCATTGCTGAGGTTGAGACCGGTTACTTTGATGGTTCTGACGTTATCTATCATGAAGACAAGAACTAGTATATTAAAAAAACCCCAAACATTTAGCCAGAAGCTTTTTTATCAAAAAGTCGTTTCTGCCTACAGCTATGTTCTGCCAAAAAAACATATTGCTTGTGATGAAAACTCGTCATTGCTATGAAGTGACTAGCTGTTAATGCTAATTGCCCTGTTTCTGCAGCACAGAGTCCACAAGCAGCGTTCCAGCAGGCAGCCGAAATAAACGGCAGCAGCAAAAAGCATCTGCCCTGCTCCCTCCCCCCTGGGGTCAGCGACCCGCTGGGGTCAGCGACCAGGAACACCGCAAGCGGCCAGCATGAGGCAATGAGTGCCACCGCACCCGGCTTGCAGAGGAATTAGCCTGAACGTTTTTCCCATAGCCTGGTACACTTTTTAAAAAGCTTTTAAAAAGACTTGTTTTACACCGTGCCTGTGAATGTATCATTTAATAACCCATCATCCTGAGAGTATCTGGCCTTTACACTTGTCTACCAAATAAACGCACGCAGATGCAGATGCAGATCCCCCACGCGGCGTATAAAGTAACGGCTGCTACGTGGCAGCTTAAAATACCACTCTCCGCTTCGCTGTACTGCAGGACTGTGCTTGCAGATCTTGGTCCCCAAAACGGAGTCGTGTAATAAAACTTGCCTCATAGAGCCAGTTGTGAAAGTGTTCTGGTGGTGTACTTGTTCGTCAAAAGCAAGAATTTTCTTTCCAGTTTTGCTGGTTTAAGTGTCATTGAGCAAGGTCTGTGTGTTCTGGCACTGTCTCCAAGAACCACTTTTCTTAACAGAACATGATAGAAAAGAAGGATAAAACCCAAGTTTGTTATCTAAAGGTTCCCAAGAGAAATAATTGCCCTTTCTCAACTAATTCTGTTTAAAGTTGTTTTCCTTTTAGACTCCTTAGTCACAGTATTTTTTTTATTGCTATCCTCTTGGTGCTGGTCAATAGTTATAATAAAGTTAATATATAATAATAGCTGTCTTGAGAATGATATTATAACATTTTTACATATCCATGTGATACTGAGTCATCGGTGGCAGCAGCTTCTCAACTTAGCAGATGGTGGCCCTATAAGAAAACATGTTTTCTTGCCTTAGCCCTCAATTTATTCCCAGACTGAACAAAGATAACTAGGTAGTAGCATCTGTTGATGTAGTATTTCCTGTTAAACTCCATCTGCCTGCCAGATCTGAAGATGTTAAACTATGGGATATATAAAGTACAAAAGGTATAATTAGAATTTTGATGTATCACAAACTGCAGTTGGTTTTAATTATGCGCGATGGACGTTTTTGGACAGCTCCAAGAAGTACCTTTAGGGCGGGAACTCGTACTGTGTGCTTTCATATCAAACTTAAATTTTCATTCAACTATTTAATTTTCAGTATGATTTCAACAGGGGATTTTTTTTCTTTATAATTCCTTCAAAATACTCGCCAGGCTCACAGCGATGTGCCACGAGCGGCAAGAGCGGGACCCGAGGTGAGGGCTGTGCCAGAGGAAGCTCCATGCTCTGCCGCGGCCTCAGCTGCGATGCGCTGGAGAGGTGGCTCTCGCCTGGGGCCGCCCTGTCCCTCTCCCTGGCACCAGAGACCTTGTGGTGAAACCTCCTCCTCTCTCAGAGCCCGGCTCCGGGAGGAGGCGAGCAAAGCTCTGTCACCCGGTGCGTGTGGGAGCTTAGCGGAGGTGCAGGGCTCTCCTAAGTGACGGGATCCCGGGAAGCTCCTGCTCTGCTCCGTCTGCCGTTGCCCACGGGGCCGCTTTCAGTGCGTGAGCTCCAGAGCTCCGCTGCCCGAGGTCGTCAGTCCTGGGGTGGGTTTCTCGGTGTCGGTATAACCACGGCTGTAACCTGGGCATCAGTTTTGTTGTCAGCAGTTTATTCTTCCCTTCTTCCCATCCACCATGCCGTGTGCGGGGAGGAGAGTGAGCAACATGCACAATTGTGACTGGTGTTTAGGGAATAGTTTTGACAGAAAAAAAAAAAAAAAAAAGAGATTAAACATTTCAATAAAATCAAGATATTTTGCTTTTAGACTGTTGTTGGCAAATTTCTGTGCAACCAAAACCTCAGAGCTTCCTGCCTGCCCCCCCGGTCACATCCGCCGCCAGGGACACGCTGGCAGGGTGAAGGAGGCAACGCGGCGGCACGGCGCAGCACGGCGAGGTCCGGGATGGAACGAAGCCGCAGAGGCCGAGCCCATGGTGTGGGCAGGCATCGGTGAGGAGCAGTGGGTGCGTGGGCGCGTGATTTCTGAGACAGAGGTCTCTGAGAGGTGAAGGGACAAAGAGGAGGGACCCCAGGCCTGAACGGGCGGATTAGCCCCCGCAACACGTGCAGGTGCCTGTATCTCCCCGAGCAGCCTGCCGTCAAGCACAATCTAATCAGCGCCGCAGCAGCTGCAGCAGCCCCAAGTATTGTCATCAGTGACAGCAGCGGATGTCTTGCCGATGGATAATGGTTAGCCACCTCTGTGCGGGAAAAACATGCTAATTTTGTGGGGAGCTAGCCAGGCCAGAGCAGCTGGAGGTGGGGGCGTGCTTTGGGCAGGGACTCTGTCACCTGCAGACCCCTTCCAGCGAGATAACTATCCTACATCTGCTGCTTTCACGTGAAACAAACCAGGGGAGCCTCACCACCTGCCCTTCTGTAGAGAGGAAAGCCAGCAGCGGCTGCGAATGGGCCTCAAAGGCGGCAGGTAAAACCAGGGGCACGGGCTGCCGCTGAACACCGAAACCTCGGGCTGGGTCCACCTTGGGCCGGGTGCTCCCCCGGTTCCTCCCCTCCCTCTTGCGTAGCCCTTGGTCCTCCCGCACCTGCCGCCTCCCTTTGCCAAACGGGAGAGGGGTGCTTCCCGGGCCGGGCACACGGATTAGCAGTGTGGCATGCCAGCGTGGTGCGTTACACGAGCAGAAGTGTTTCCCTAACCTGGATGTGTTCTGAAACGTTTTTGGTGGTTTAGGCTGTTGGGTATTTTAAAGATAATCGCTAACGCATGCAAAGGTGGGTAATGCCAAAGCCCAGTAACGATTTAAGTTAAGGACAGGAGCTTGAGCTCGAGGACTGTTTGCAGTAGAGCCTGGGTTCAACTTGGTGGTGGAAGGAAGCCAACAAGCTATTAATTGTCCTGGTTCCGCTTGTTTAAGTGCGTAAACCTGCAACTTCTCTTAAAATCCCACTGGATGACGGCAGCAGACATTTTGTTTTCCTCAGAAATTTTTACAAAAAGAAACTTGACTTTATTCATAATTGTCCACTTAACTCTTACAGAGACCTCTAAAATCCCCCGCAGGGCCGTCTGTGGGGTCAGGGCCGGTCCCTGGCCGGCCTTCTGCAGCAAGCTCGTCGGGCGAAGGCGTGAGGACCTGCGATGCGTACATACCGCGTACGGGTAAGGGTTAGCAAACACGGGCTGTCAGATTTTTCTGTACTTCCTATTTGTAAGCAGGCAACCTGAAACATGCTGCTTAAGGCAGATGTGTGTATGGACGTGCGCGTGTGCGTATCTCTGCACAGACACAGGTTGCACACGTCTGTGGTTTCCAGGGTCCCCAGTGGGTCCTCGAGCGCCGCTGTCAGCCCCTGCGTAGGGCAGAGGCAGTGGGTTGCTCTGGCTCCCTGCGGCCGGCGACCCCGCTCCGGCCGGGGCTGGGGGTGCCGGTGAGGTGTTTGGCCGGGCAGGTCTCCAGCGCGGGCACCCTCTGAGGATGCACCGAGGCCAAGGAGAGCTGACCTCGTCTGCCCCGGCCAGGGCCAGCCGAGCAAGCGATTGTACAGCGCTGCCAAACGTGCGCGGCACAGCTTTGCACACTTTGCTGTTCGGTTACACGAGCCAGGCTTAGCCCTGCTCCGTGGCACTGCCTAACTGGGAAGTTACGTTCATCAACTCCCAGCTTAGGCTGTGACAGATCCACAAAAGGATGTGTAGCACAGGCACCTGTGGATTATTTTCAATAGTGAGTTCACCACTGACGTAAGTGGCAACTGAAAAACTGTCTGGTTTTCACTGTAACCTGCTGTCAGTAATTCTCAGGACAAAAGCAGATGTTGCTGAAACTTTCCAGCTTACAGTCGTGCACGGAAACAGTGATAGCAGCACCTGTCTTTCCTAGGGAGGGAGCATTTCCCCGCCTTGTGCCACAGGCAGTGAATTAGGCGGAGCTCTCAACAGTCAGTACAGCGTTTTGAGGAATTTAGATGTCTCCTAGCCATCCGTAAAATCATATTTTCTTAAAATGATCAGTAGGGAAAATGATCTGTGTAAGAGCAAAGCTTGTAAGGGGCTTGGGGGATTTTTTTAAATTATTATTATTAACTCTTTAACATAAAGATGAGCTTGCCAATATTTTTAATATTCTGGATTTAATCAGAGTTAATTTTTATACAGAGTTTAATATTCAAATGCAAACTATACGGGCATTTCTCCCGTATCTTAGGAAAAGTTTTGATCAAAGTTATTTCTGCTTTTGATTTGACTCATCACAGGGTTTGGGTGTCTATTACTGCTCTTGGAAGGCTTTTCACACAACCTGATACACTTCCCTGCCAAGCAGCTTTTCTGGCACTTGAGTTTCAGTTTGCCCTCCTCCAGGCCAGCCCCTCCCGCGGGCCCCTTTTCCCCGCCACCGCGCTGCCCAGCCCTGCGGCTCCCTTGCAGCCGACACCCTACAAACACCCAAAACCAGGTCACACAAGCAACCAGCCCCACTTTGGCTGACGGTTTGCTGATCGCTGCATATTCTGGGTTTTGTTCAGCAGAGACCTGGATGGCAGCAGCAAAGGAAGTTTTCAATACAGAAAGTAGTGCTGTTACACAAACTAAATGGGATTTGTGTAACCCTGACTCATCTGTAGCCTCTGCTGGTGATGACTCAGATGTCCTTCCTCCAGCAGGAGATACCAAGTACCAGCACTGAAAGTCTGAGACTGCTTGAAAGACTCCCAGGCTGTGCTGGCTGGAATCAGCAAGCCGCCTTTATTTTTATTTTTGCTTCAATTGTAGGAAGAACATCACGGGCACCTCAAAATCAGCAGCTGCAGACAGGCTAGGCTGCTGCTGACATCCTCCTCCATGAAGACAGCTTTTCCTGAGGTAAACAGAAGAAAAGTAGCACAAAAATCGCTCTTGCTGGAAACAATGCTGCACCTAACTGAGCTGTTTCCCACTGCAAAGGTTTCTTCTAGTGGCTGTCGCTTATTTCTTCTGATGACTTGCTCAGAGTCCAGCTCTGGATGTTTTGGATTCCTCTTTATCCTTATTTTATTATGGGCTTACTCCATTTCACGGGGTAGGCTATGGAAAGGCAGAAGTAAAAGCACTGGCGCTGCCGGTACCGAATGCCTGGCTGAGCGCACGGCCAGAGGGGCCGGCAGGCCTTGCTGCCGGTGGCAGCGGTGGCTTCGTGTCGGAGGCACGGCCTCCTGGTGCCCCGTCCCCCGCGGTTTCGGTGCCAGACCGCCTGGCTGGCCCTACGCGCACCAGCCGGAACCCGCCAAGCAGGCGCATACAAGCGCGCTGCGTACTCTGGGTTGAATTTCTCCAGCTCGTTGGCGCCACGCGCTATGCAGTGTCCCCCGGTTCATCAGACGGCCTTCCAACATCTGCCAAGGACCCTCCCGAAGCACGGGTGCGCCTGTGCCAGCTATGCCTCCTCTCGGTCCACTGCTTGGGCTGTCGAGCACAGTGTCTTCTTTCACTTTTCTCCTAAAGTTAGAAACTCTCTGGAGCACACAGACAGTGCCTGTCTCTGCTCAGGCAGGTGAGCCGTGCCTCTGAACCGGCAGCAGTGACCAAACCTCCCAGGACGCGCTGGTGCAGACAGAGGCTGTATACGTAAGTGATGATAACTGCTAGCCATTTCTTTTTGTGTCCTTCGTTGCTCGAAGTGATGTAATGACTGGTTTGGTAGGATATATACTCAACTACACAAGTATTTCCTATTCTGAGAAAATTGTATTAGATACTGTCTAAAACAAAATTTAAGTGCTGGAAAAAGACTTCCTCTGCTTGTCTGGTCTGTAGGATTCCAGCCTTCCTGCGTCAGAGGGGCCCAGGGGAAAGCTCCGACGGGGAGCGCCTAACGAGGCCGCCCCGTGGCCTCTGCGGTGAGCGAGCCGGGCAGAATGGTACGTGGCGTGACACCTGACAGGTATCACAGTAAAAAATCATCTCCAGCCCTGCGTTTAGGTTCAGCTCTGTGCTGCGTAAATGCAGGTGAACACACAGCATTCAAATAGCTGTTGATAGCACCAGCTGCAAAAGGCTAATGGCTCATTCATTAAGCAGTGGGAGCCAGCACACCACAGTCTAATCAGATATTGTATGATGAATAATTCAGAAATAATCCTCCTATACTTGAATAAATATCAGGAGAAGGAAGGAAAAAACCCCATACATATGGCACGTTCAGGGAACAAACCAGCCATTTTTCAACGTCCTAGGCTGATGAGCTTTGTTGCAGTGGATGTTAATCAGGCAGGTGGCTAACACTTGCAGAGAAAGCTGACGGAGGGGTTTCTGGCACAGCATCTGGAAGGTGTTACTAAGCGGAAAAGACCGTAGTGCTCATGGGAAAACCCATTAGCCTCACATTTTGCAATACGCGCAGGGTCCTGTTGTGTAACTTGCTGGTGACACAGGTGGAGGGCTGCGTTTGTGAGGTGATGGCTTGGAAAACTCAGGTCCAGATCGGGCCCTCTGCAGTGCTCCTCTGTGCTGCTGGGCAAACCGCTCTGATCAGGCGTGAGCTGTCCCTCCTGCAGCTCCTGCCCGCGCACCCACACGCCTTCCGCTGCAGCGGTTCACTCTCGCACTGCCTGTTTTGCTGGAGTACATGGAGCGGTGCGTTCACAGCACTGACCAACCAGCTGACTGTTCCATGGGCCCTCCGTGGGGCTAGTATAGATGCTGTAAGCAATCTCCTTTGTTTGAGGGTCTCTTAATGCAGAACAGAACAAAACTAGACACATCCTGGGCTGCATCACAAGAAGCGTGATCAGCAGGTTGAGGGAGGCGATTCTCCCTCTCTACTCTGCTCTGGTGAGACCCCCTTGCAGCACCGCATCCAGTTCTGGGGACCCCAGTGCAGGAAAGACATGGATTTGTTGGAATGAGTCCAGAGGAGGCCACAGAAATGATCAGAGGGCTGGAGCACCTCTCCTGTGAAGAAAGGCCAAGGGAATTGGGGCTGTTCAGCCTGGAGAAGAAAAGGCTCCAGGGAGACCTGAGAGCGGCCTTTCAATATCGAAAGGAGGCTTATAAGAAAGATGGAGAGAGACTTTTTACCAGGGCCTGTAGTGACAGGACAAGGGACGACAGTTTTAAACTGGAAAAGAGTCGGTTTAGATTGGCCAGAAGGAAGAAATGTTTTACACTGAGGGTGGTGGCACACTGGAACAGGTTTCCCAGAGAGCCGGTGGATGCCCCATCCCTGGAAACGTTCCAGGCCAGATTGGACGGGGCTGTGGGCAACCTGATCTGGTTGGAGACGTCCCTGCTCCTGGCAGGGGGTTGGACTGGGTGGGCTTTAGCACTCCCTTCCCACCCAAACCATCCTGTGGTTCTAAGAACAGCCTGGAAGCGTGCGCAAAGCACGGACAGTGCGAGCCAGCGTGCCAGCCAAGTCACATCCTTTGTGACGGGCTCAGGCAAGGGGCTGTGGAGCGGTGTGAGAGAAGCTGGAGCAAGGGCTGCTCCCAGCAGACCCTGTGCCTTCCCTTCACTCATCTCCATCTTAGATTTTCCAGAAATGATACTCTGGTGCAGAAGAAATGCCTTTCCAAGTTTTGACAATCATCAGATCATCACAAGTTTTCCTACTTTATGTCTAGAAATGCTTGGGCTTCAAGGCATCCTTCTGCCAACAGATGTAAGCCTGTGACAGCTCTCCCAGAGACACGGGACGCGGCCATCCTGCCATGAACACCAGTTCCACCCCGTGGCAGCTTGAGGGAGACTAGCCAGCAAGCGTTGCAGGCATATGGCCTGTGTGCCAGGTCTGGGGTACGTGCCACAGCGAGTCTGATGTATTTTCGGCAAACCCTTTTTTTCTGACTGAGAATGTGCTCGGGACCTCACCCTGCCGTGCACGCGGAGGTGTGAGCGCCCGAGGTGCGCGTGCTCTCCGCCTGGCAGGAGAACGGCTCTCGTCTGATCAGAGCAAAATCTGTGTCCCCTTCAGATCCAGATGTTCAGCTGCTTCTCTTTACTCTTATTCGGGCAAAAGAGCATTCCTGCCATGTGGGTGCTGCTGGGCCTTTTATGCCTCCGAAAGCACGCCACCCTAAGGAAGTGCAGTGCCCACATGGTCCTCTGGAAGAAGAAAGGTTGCCATCGCACCCCTTCCTGCCATGAGGACATCGTCGCACCCCTTCCTGCCATGCCGCAGCTCAGCTTTTGATCAGCAGATGCTCGCAACGGGATGGGATCCAAGCTGCTGCCGGGAACAGCAGGTACAGCTGAACCCACAGCTGGACCAAGGCACGCACAGGCTCTGGAGACCACCTCTCCTGCTCGGCCGCGGCCATTCGCGCCCTGCCAGGCCTGATCCCAGCCTGCCTCGCCACAGAGAAGACATCGGTCCCCTGGGCTGGGTCCCTGGAAGAGCAGCCAGGCTCTTCCACGGGTTCCGTGCAGCGGAGGCGCCCCTCCAGCACAGAGGGCTGCAGCCAGGTCGGGCCTCATCCTGCTTGCGGTTCTCCCCACGTGCAGCCCCTGGACACCGCGGCAGCGCTGCACGTGCAGCCGCCCGCTCCTCGGTCTGCAGCCGGCCCGGGAAAGCCCCACAGGGAGCAGCAGCTTCGGCCTCGCCCACAGCAGAGACCTGCTGAAACAGCTCGGCCAGCCTCGCTACCAAGAGTGTATGTGTATGCATAGTAACAGCAGCATCTGAAACGGGGAAGTTCAGTTGCAAGGGTTTTTTTTAATACTGAATGTTTAAATATAGTGGTTAAAGAAAAGTACCTCTGCATTCTTAACAGTGATCAAAAGGGAAACGGAAATATTCTAAAACAAGAAATGCAGGCCTTTGCTCTGGTAGATAATAAGATACAGGAAATTTTAAGCTGAAAACCTAAAAGAGCGACTGAAGTAACAGATAGCATTAAGTTTTTGCCAAAAGTTGTAAAGCTATTAGTCTGAAAAATAAATTTAGGACTGGAAATATGGAATCTGTATTTTACCCTACTTGCTTAAGCTAAGGATGTTTCACTAGCCAAGAAGGAAATGTTTTGTTATTGAGTAAAAACAACAAACAAAATTGGGAGAGGACAAAAAGGGTACCGTTTATTCTGACATTACAAAATTAAATGTCATTTGACCTTATTTTTTATTGTGTCAATCCACCTGCAAAATCATCTTTTGCCCCAGCACATATTCAATGTGTAAAAGCTATGTTTGTAGCTATTTATATTGAGAAAGTTAAAAGTGATTCCTATACAGTAAGTGTGGGATGAATAGACCATGGTTTAGAGTTTTGGATTTCAAGAGCCTTAAAATCCTTCAGAAGTTAAATAATCAAGAAGTTACTATTGCACACAAGTTCAGCATTCACTGCAGCATCGAAGGGAAAATGTTTTGAATTGGCAGCACTGCTTGCTGAGATGTAATAGCGGGCTGCTCTGGAGGTCTTTCTTCAGGAAAAAGAAACGGTGAGGTTAAAGTTGCTGGCGAATGACATACCTGGTATACGACTCGATCGCAAAGCTCGCTGCTCTGTTAGCGCGGGTGACCAGGAGATCTCGTCTCAGTGCTGTTCTGGAGTCGAAGTGGAAGGAATACACTGGTGGTTTCGTTTGTCTTGACTGAGACTCTCCACCTCAAGAACAGCAGAGTCAGAGGCTTTGCTCCTGGCCACTAGAAAGCCAATAGAGAAAACAGAATAATCTTAAAACCCAGTAATTTCTTCCACCACTGGTTCTAAGGATTACATGGCATAGTGTCTGTGGGGAAGTGAATGGGACCTCTATTTTGGACGCTCCTCATCTGATGAAGAGCAAGCCCTAGTCTCATCTGCGTTGTCAACTCTGTGTGCTGCCAGCAACTGCTTGCAGCCAGAGCACCTTGCTGCTGAGGGCACGGGCTCCTCCAGCCCACCGCCCTCTGCCGAGCCCTCCTCAGGGTCCTCTGCGTCCCCACCTGCAGAGACGGGCCATGGTACGGCACTGCTAGCCGGCTGCAGGAGGGTAAGGAAGTACTTTCAGATGGAAACGTCAGGGGTGGAGATTCAGGAGCTGTGGGGAACCAAAACTCTCCTAATTCACGACACAAGTTATGTCCCTGTACAGCCCCAGCTGCTGAGACGGGATAGAACGATGGACTCCAGTTCCCACTTCTGGAAATGCTGGAGTAAGTTAAAGCCACCCGTGCCTCCCCAGCAGCTAAGCAAACCAGCTTTACTTGCAGAGCCACAACACTCTTGAAATGACTTAAGACTAAATCTCAGATCTAAGGTCAACATGCTAAGACACCTAGCAAAGCCTCACAAAGCAGAAGTGACGCTGTAGGGACACGTGCATTGTAATTGCCTGGTATTTTGTGTGTTTGAACTAAAAAGCCATTGGAGAAGAGCTATCAGCCTGGTACCACTTGTAAATGATACTTAAAATTATCTTAATTTTATTTTTTGAAAATCAAATACTTAGGGTGACAGACTTTTTCTGCCGTGAAGATGTCCAGGACACCTGGCTGGAAGGAAAACCAGTAAATCTGTCTGAAAGGCAGCATGCACGAGGACCTTTATGCCACGTATAAACTGTGAAATCAATTAACATTTCAGATATTAATACAAAAGTAGCAGTAGCAGCTGCCATCTTCTTTATATTATTATGCAAGCCAACTACAGAAATGCAATGTAAGAAAACAGACTGTAGTTTTCACTTTTTTAATCAAAACAGTTTACTAGTTAATTGGGAAGAAATGGGGTGTTATAAATATCACAGCCTAATTCTACAAGTCACTTGCGGGATGAGCCCTAGGCTTGTGCAAGCTGCATTTCATGGCCCTTCCTGAACATTAAGACTAGGGCAGAACACAAATCCATTTATTTTTTCTAAAAATTGCCAAATTAATGTATTATATTCAAATTCTATAAACTCAGTCTCACCGATTGCCACAGCTGGCAACGGAGCAGTTTGCTGTTGTCTTGGTTAACTGGAACAAGCCAGAATTTGTAGCGGGTGAAGTCCTGTGGGCTGGGGCGTGCCCCGAGGTGCTGAGCCTGCCCGATCCACACCTGCGAACACCGCTTCAGGGAGGCATCCTCCCAGACCGAGCTGCGCTACCGCTGCGGGCCTCCGCCGCTCTGCTGCCTCACCAACAGGCCTCCGCGGGATGTTAATAAAACGCCATTATTTCAGCCAGAGTATGCCGTTACTGTCTATACAGTCTGTAAAAAAAACCAAGCTTCTAGCGTAAACGTGAGATGGGAGTTATATATTTAAAGCTGTGAATATGACCCAATAAAGTCATCCACGTGCGAAACTTTAAATTCTAGAAATTATGCTGCACACTTGTAAAACATGCTGTCCCACGACAGAAAGGGACAAAATTTCCTATGAAAACGTGTAACAGCGGCAGGTTGCTTCGCAGCAAACAAAAGCCTGTTCCCAAACGCAGCTCGTCCCAAGAGGCCAAACCCCCTCCGGGCAGGCCCTGACCGTTTCGCGTCCATCTTCTGCGGCGAGGTGCGGCAGCCGCACCGCGGGACACGGTTCTGGGCTGCGGGGATTCAGCTGCAGCGGGCTGAGCCGGCTCAGCGCCCGCGGCCCCGCACACCGGGCCCTGCCCGCGGCCCTCGCCGGCGCCGCCCCGCCGGCCGCAACCGCGGGCTGAGCCGCCGGCTCCCGCGGAGCCGCGCCCGTGAAGCGAATAAAGCGGCGAGGCCGAGCAGGCGCCATCTCTGCGCTGCTGTGTCGCCCCACAGCCGAAACCCCGGCCAGGGAGCCCCGCGGGAGGCACCCCGCGCCCCGCCGCGCAGCAGGGCCGCCCTGGCTGCTCCGGGGGCTCTGCTGCCGACGCACGGCGGGGTCAGGGAAAGGCAGACCC
>JAAGAY010147077.1:6658-15681 GCA_011801015.1 Ardeotis arabs | reverse complement strand
TCCCTGGCAGTGTTCAAGAGGCGGCTTGATGAGGAGCTACAAGATATGGTTTAGTAGCTGTGGCAGCAATGGTAGTGGGAAGATGGTTGGACTAGATGATCTTATAGGTCCCATCCAACCATGTGATTCTATGATTCTATGAGGCTGGACGACTGAGTCACATCAGATTGCAAGAGTGCAATCGTGTCCGCTGTGGGTGCTGCTGGGGAAGTTCAGCACACACCGCTCCAGGTCAGGGCTGCCGTAGAGCATGTGTGCCATCACATTGCTCCCAAAGGAAAACAGATGCTCCCTCACCTGCATCCACACAATCCAAACAGCCTTTTCTATTCCGAGATCAAGGTTTAGTCACAACTCAAAGTACCTGGGGCAGAGAGGAGAAATTGGTCTTAATTAGCTAAACGTACTATATGTGTTATTGCTCCACTTTTATGTGGTTAAGGGAACATATGTCCAAGGAAACAATTTTGTTGTCGCTTCCTTTGTACGTTAGTTTCTAAACAAGTGGGTTATTGTTTTATTAAGGCAACGAATTCCCTGATTGATGGCTGCATTCGCAGGATGACCTTGTCATTGTTTCCTCAAGTACTTGTAATTGTTACAGTGGAGAACGTTGGGCTTTAATTATCTGTGCTAAAAACTCATACACTCTGGTTACACTCCGCTGATTGTATTGGATACACCACAATATTTATTTGCCTAAGAGGGAAAAATGGCAACGGCAAGTCAGTCTAAGGACTCTCACAAGAGAAAGTAATGGTGGATATTACAGGTTCCTAAAATACTGTAATAGCATATAGTAATTCAAGCAAGCCTGGTAATCAGTTGATGCTTGGGCTCAGTACAGATTACCTGCTATTACATCAGGCGGTCTCTCAATCTTGAGAAAATATCTGTTAAGGTATAAACATTTAAGCGAAAGAGATATCGAATGTAAATACCATGGATTGGCAAACGCTGCGTGCTGCACAAACATGATGACTTCTTCCCCTTATTTGAATACAATGTATTCATTTCACACACCCGGCCAATGGTTAGCATTACAAGGCTTCAATTGCCATGCATGCTCATTATAAATAATTTAATTCAGATAGCCCTCCTACAAAGTTTCGTCCCCACGAGGATTTTGCACCGGCAGCCTGAGCCCAAACTTCTGAACCAAAGTCTGTCAGCCACGACAGTGGGGGCAAGGCAAAGAACAGGGCTACGAGTCAGGGTCCAAAGACAGTAAAAACTTACGAATGTACATGAAGAACATCATATTGTCACATAAAGACTTTGAAGGAAAAAAAAAAGTGTGTGTATATATATATATGTATGTGTGTGTGTGTGTGTGTGTGTGTGTGTGTGTGTGTGTGTGTGTGCAAAAATCAGAGATCTATGCCCTGCCACATCCCCTTTACTATAACAATACTAAAGCCTTAGGGTTTCTGTTGCCAACTCACTGCAGAAAATAGCCAGAGAGTATATAGAAATAATAATGCTGTGTAAAATATGTCACGAATGTAGGGCTATGAAGTGTTTCCCCCACATGGGTATAAGAACAGATCACTTGGAACGCAAATAGCTTGTGCGTTCGAGAGTCCCTGAATGCAAAATGCCCAATGACTGTGACAGTACGTACATTTTCCCTATGCTGTATTTCTTCAGATACAGTCAGCAGAGGTGTGAGTAAATGAGAAGAGGATACCAACAGGCCATTTTCTGGGAAAGGCCCTCATCTATGGTGTCCTCTCTCCTGCCTTGGACTAAAACACCTTGGTTTGTTTAGCTCATGTCAAGAAATGACATGAGATTCATCTACTTTCACTGACTTTGGAAGAAGGGGAAAAGTGGCAAAGATTACTTCTCTGAAGGACAGCCACATAGTTGTACGTGTATAACATGCGGTTAGTAAGTAAAGTTGATGGAAAATTGGCCGATGCCAAAAACCTGTTTATTCTAACAAAGAACAAAACCTGCACCCCCTTGGCTGGAACTGAGGCAAAAAAAAAAATCAGGTTAGAAGTAAGGCTGACTTTGCCTCCTCCTCTTCCAATGAAAGGTTGGTAACCCTCTGAAGGAACTGCTACTTCAAGGCAAAACTCAGATGCCACCCTCAGAGACAGGTTTTAATCAAGCCCTAAAATCCGTTGTTTGTTCAGGGACCATTTTTCACAGAAAGTGGCATGCAGGAGACTAAAAAGAAGGCGGTCTAATAACTCTGTCTTGCTTTCCTGACTTGAACAAATAAAGAGGATGAATTTCTTAAGAGTAGTGGGCTGTGGCTGAGAGCTGGTGACCATCTTTTAGAAAACCTGTATTTGTAACAGCAGAACATAACTTTTTTCCATAAATCCAAAGCAATATAACCCATAAATCCGAAGGAATGTAACAGGCAGAACCAACTGAGGAAACTGGATCTGGCCATTATTATAATTGTTATTACGGAACTCATCGCAGAGGGAAATACGGAAATATTTCTGCACAGAAATACAGAATACGGAAAGATACGGACATGTTAAAAAATACACTAGCTCACATGCAGGCTCTGAAGAAGCTACAGTAAAATGTGTCTCATGAAGGCAGGTGTGTACGTAAAGAGATAAATGCCACAGGTGCATGTTCCCTCCCTGATGCCTCATTGCGGGTGTAGTCGCTACCATAATACTACTGATGCTCTCACTTGCCATTTTAATATAAATTTGAAGTCTGTTTTTGTCATATTCTTCTGTTTTTCCGCACAGTCAGTAGTGGTTTGCTCTGTAAGCAGCCCAATTGTTTTCACAGAGAGAAAGAAGGGTGGCCTCATCTGGTATTATTTAAAATGCAGAGGGACATTACAGACTAATTTAATGGCGAGTGCTATGGAGATGTCATCAGTGACTGGGAAACATGCACCGTCCTTGGGAGGAATCTAAGTCCTATTTGAATTCATTACTGAGCTCATTTCTATCCTAATTCCTGTACATCTTCTACCACTAGAAAGTCTTTTTCAGGTTCATCTCCCAAATACATGTATTATATAAAAACTTATTATCGCTTATACTGTTAACATTGTATTTATTTAAAAGAAAAAAAAATTGCTTCAGTCCTTAATTAATCCAGTTAAACCTGCATATATCTACTAGGAATGACTTATGAGCCATCATTTCAGCGTTGTAGTATAGAGAAATGTTTGACATACAAAAACACTGATGCAAAGTGACTTCATAGTTAATTCATTTCAGTTGACAAAACACACATTCAACAGTGAGAAGTATTTGGGAATAATTTCATTTGTTATTAAGTTTAACATAATGTGGCAGTATTAAATAAAGTGCATATATTCAAGCCAACTCTTTTCATTTTAATTCTTTCAATTAAACTGAGAATGTATTACAGTGTGAACTGAGCAAAGCCACAGCAAGGGACTCGTGCCAAATTCTGACCTAGAGCCAACGGAAATTCGCTGCTTCATTTTGCACACCTACTTCTACCAACCTGGCACCTCCAACTCCAGAAAGGAGAGAAGAGCTGAAAGTTATTTAAAATGAAAAACGGGCATAGTCATTGCCAGTGTACACACTTTGAAGTGGTCTGTATTTTTCTACTAATGTGACAGACACTTAAATGAAAGAAGTGAATTCACAGCTACAATAAAACAGTGGCCAAGTCTCCCTTACCCTTATTTTATTTCCAGCAACAGTAATAAAATGGCTGTTTATTGAGCTTTTCTTCACTCTTTCTTCACTCTTTGTTTCCCAATCAAACAAAAATGTTATTTTTTTAGAAAGTAAAATAACTTATTTTATTAATCTTTTTTCCTGTGGTTCCACAGTAACTGATGGCAAGATTTTATATGTCAACTGGTGCTGATGACAACATTTTCTGCTTTGAGAAATGCTTGGATTCACCTAAAGGGCTGAGGTTTTACTCAAGCATTAAGGAAAGACCAGCTAAGGATGAAAAGTAAAACCATGGAAATGCCATAATTGCTGAGCACGTTGTGATGATGACAAGGCTATTCTAGTTAGTTTAAAATACCCATGAAATCTGAAACACTAACAAAACAAATACAGTGTGTGCCTATGCATAGGGTATGGGTTTACTCTTGTTTCTCCATCCTTGTGAAGCCATGCAGTTTCAAACGAAGGACCAGTGTATATGCACATGAAGTCTGTTTGTGCACATATAATTCCCTGGGGGCTGCCAGGACTTGTGTGTCACTGAGCACCCACGACCCCTCCGTGAAGTCAGCGCTGGAAGCAGAGATCAACACTTTGCCTTGAAAGTCATCCCAGGGCAGCCAACACTCCCCAGCTCTCTCAGCCACTGCAAACGTACAGTGGTAGCCCCTCAGTGCCGCCGATAGAGACGTTCAAGGGCAAGCCGAGAAGCAGGGCGTTAGAGGAGTCAAGGGAGTCTGATCTCCAGCATTTGCAGAGTCATTCCAGCAGAAACACTCTGGTTCCTCAGACCTCTGTGTGTGTTCCTTGGTTGGACTGCACAGCCTTGTTAAGCCCAGCGCACCCCAATGTTGGACCAAATGTTGCTCCTCTACGTGTCTCACTCACATGTGAATTCCCATTAACCCAACTGGGTTCTTACATGAATCAGCCGTGTAGAATTTCACCCATTTCCACAACAACCCTCTTCATTTAATCCTTCCGTAGAATGTGTCACCTCAGATATCTGTTTCAATAAAGTTATTGATTTCATATCTTCACCACTTTCGCTACAGTATTTTAGGTCAGTAGGTCATGTGGCCCTGCCTCGTCCAATAGCTGTCTGGTCAATACCTTAAAAAACCTCAGTATTGACTGCTGGAAGAATGATCGTGCAAAGAAATGGACCCGACATCAGTCAAACGGATTGTGTTTGGCAACCCAAGGAGGTACAAAGTGAACCTATACTGATAACTGGGTCAGTCTAATAAAGATAGACGCGTCATCAGCTTTAAAGCAATTTATTCTCTTAAAAATGAAATGAAGATGTGACTTAAAGAGTCTTTGGGACTGAGCCAGTGTCCACTAGCACCAAGATTCCCCTCAATTTCAACGAGGCATAGAATCAGGACGCAGGACTCGATTGATGAATAAGCTGAGAGGCACATGTGTCTGATACGAACCCATCATCTCAGTACTGCAGTTTGGAAATAAAAGCAGATTTAAGGCAAAAAGAAAATGTCAAAACCACCAACTTCAGCAAGGCTTCTGCCCTTCACTCAGTCTCCCAAAACACTTGGGAAATGGTTATGTGCATTTCTGTGTTTAAACAGCAAATTTATAGCCAGGAACCTGAACTGGTTTCACTGCCTGAAAAGGCGGAAGGAATAGTGCTTGTTATCACCCGCATGATTTCCCTCTGTGCCTTAGGATCTAAGGCATCCAGGACAGGTGGAGTGCAATGTCCCCTGGAAACGTTTTCTTCTATGCAGTAATGAAGGTGCTAGCCCAGACAACTAACCTAGAGTAGACAATTAACTTTTGGACAGTAGAATTAAGAGATGAAACCTGTAATTCATGGAATCTTTCCCACTTCATCTATGTTTCATAACCATTCTGATCTGTTTTCCAAGCAAAGCTTATCATCGGAAATAACAGCCAGAATCTGGGAGTTGGGAGTTTTGTTCCCATTCCCGGTTCACCACAGGTACAGATTATTCTCATTGCCTGTGCCTGCAGTTGTTTCAATAGCTAGAAAATGGGAATCACAACATTTATGACAAAAGAACCATTGTTACAGATGAACATATATCTATTCATGACTTTTCCTCCTTCAACTTATGATACACTTATCAAAGCAACATTCTGTATACAGCTGTTCTTAAATTCCCAACATCTAGTGATAAAAACACGTGCGTAAATGCTGCTTTCCACAAGCTTGAGCAAGGGCTCCAGATTTGACACACAGATCTGCTTGGTAGAGAATGATATCGTTTACAGAATGATACTATTTTCAAAGCAAAGCCCAGTACACTGCAGTTATAAATAGCTGAGGGTGTAGTTTTGTTTGTTATTTCTGTAGCTGCAATTACTATACTGGCTGACACTTGTTTTTAGCGTTCTGGGTATTGATAATTTGCTCAAAGGACAATAAATGTTATACTTTTAGCTACTCTTTTTATATGTAGGGACAAGACAGGATTATTTGCTGCTTTGAACTTCAAGCTCAGTTACTTTTGTGTCTTATCCGCAAATCTTTTCCCCAGTTTTCCCTAATCTTCACAAACTGATATCCCACCAATATCAAAAAGGGTGCTCTTCCAAATGTCACAGCATTATCGGCCACTGACTTACCACACTTCATGACGTTTTCCTTCACGTGTAAGGTTCCAGCTGGTGAAGTTCACAAGCCTTCCATCCTGTCGTATTGGCCATGTGGCTATCACGAGTCAGGTGCCCCACAGATTTCCCCACAAATAAATGTCAGCCTACACTGCTTGGATCTTTTGCAGCAATCAATCTGGTTGATGAATAGGTCAGTTGTTAATTTAAATAATTCTGAAACTATAAATCAATCTGATTCAGAATCCAAAATGCCTGGCTGAGAGTTCAGATCCAAATCTTCTCCTTGAATTTATAGCTGAAGTGGGAGTCCTAACTTGGATTTGGCTTTCAAATGCCTAAATTAAGAAACATTTCTCTCTAGCGCCGAGGCATTTTGGTTGCTTCTTGCTCAATGCAGTTTTGGGGTTTTTTTTGCATCTAAGTACACAGAAAATGGTTGCAAAATGCTCCAGTGTACTCACTGTGTTTGGCTATAAATAGGAGGACGTGCTTTCCATCTCCATTTAGGCAGCCTGAAAAATTACCTTCTCTCCATCAAAGCCTGGAACCGAATAGTGAATTACCACATCTCAACTGGGACCATAGTATTAAGGAGAAGAGTAACAGCATGCCAGGCATGCCTTAAAGCACTCCAAGCTGGTTACAGAAACACATTGGGCAGTGCATTCAATACGCTTGCTTGAATATGCAAGAAGCTTCTCAGCACTGACAAGACTGAGATTTCAAGTCTCAACAAGGTCTTTCATCAGGCAATTTGGCATTAGGTCCCCGCCTGGTGCAAATCAGCTGACGAGCTACCCTAATTTGCACCAGTTGGTAGAGCTGCCCCGTTGACTTAACTCTCTAAATTAGATCTAAGAAGATCATCTTTTTATTCCGAGTGTGTCTTATATCTCTACCACCTTCATTTCTAAAGCCTTAAATAACAAAATCACTACAGAGGAGTATTGCTTGCCCATCAGAGATCATCTTTGACAAGCCTGATTCATAACTATACACGCAACCTGTGTGCCTCCTCTGTCCCCTCCAAATCAAATTCTCACAAGTAGTGTTGCAGGGACTTCAGTGAAGTTCTACAGCAGAGGGCAGAAGTCTGGGATGCAGTGGAAGTTGGTCAGGTTCAAAAAGCTGGGATGTGACTATGGAAACACCTTGGCACCATTTTCTGTAGCTCAGAGTATCGGCAACACAAGCAGCCTGGAGCAGCCTGTCAATATGGGCAAATTAGGGATACGGCAGTCTTCATTGAATTCACCGGGTTTATTCTGCTGAACAATTAAGCTAACAGAGCTGGTGTTTTGGCTTCTTGCTTTACTCCTGAACTGAAAAATTGAAAAATTTGGAGGCTCAGTTCCACCTTCCTCCAGCTGCCCTGTGCACGCTCTGCCAGCATTTGAAAATCACACAACCATCAACAAGAGCTGGGGACATTTTCACTGACCCATCACAACTGCTAAGTCCTGGCAGTATTGTTAACATCTTGTCTAAATATGAAGAGTAAACCATTCAGATCTTCTTGTTAATTTACTCCTTTACCTGTGAAAACAGTGAAAGAAACAGAAGAATCTCTTTTTCTCCCTTCTTCCTTGGCTGGTGGGAGAAGGGCCTCCATTTGGTCATGAGGTTCTTCTTGCCTAAGAAGGTGCTCTGTGCAGTGTCTGCAGAAGTTGTATCTCCCATATCTGTCCAGCAACTTCTCGGGTTTGCCTTCAACCGGCACCTCATCGCCTTCCTGCTAGCCTTGGTGAGGCACTGGCTCAGGAAGAAGAGGGAAATATCAATGTTGGATGCAAAGGAGACACAGGGCAGGGTAACGTCAGCCTATTGCTGGCGTCTTCCACAGCCTCTGCTTGGGGTTTCGATTCACAAGAGAGAAGAGCTGGGGAACAACTGAATCCTATTGCACTATAACAAACACTTTCCCAGAGGGATCTCTGCCATTGCAAGGTTTTTTTGAATACTCCTGTGGTTTCCAGATCTGGACAAGCACTATCTTATAAGTAGAGCTCTGAGAGAAGTATGGCCAAGTGAGGCCTATTTAAAAAGATGGAATTAAGATGTTACTTGGGAAAAGAAAGGATTAATACCCTGGCTAATCTAAGCATAGCTAGAAAATGTGGTTTTCATCATTCTGTAGGAAAGGATGTTGTTCAACATACATACCCTCCTGTAACTAACAAGGGTAGAACTAATATGACAAATAATACACCCCTAGAAAAAGGATTATTGGAACAGCAGAAGGAGTGATTTTTATAATCGATGTAAAATAGGTAAAGCCCTGAGTGTCACACCTAGAATATTGGTTAGTAACGCTGAGCAAGAGGAGAGTTAGTAAATCACAAGGCCTGACTTGACGTTCATTTGCAGAGAAGGGAATAAAGCCATTTTATGTGGCTGATACATGCAACGCACGTAAGCACTTTAAGATAGCTAAATAGATGTATTTACGTACAATGCAGTTAGTTTTTATTCTTTCACGTGTGTCTTTGTGTATTTTGTGTACATTCCCTACACGAGTGTGTGTATCTACAGGAAGAAGTATCCATACAGGACATATTCATAGACAGTGATAGTTACGCTCACATGCGTGTGCACGGATGTAGGCGTACATCTTAAACAACTGCGCAACCCGGGGCACCACAAAGGCTGTTTAGATGCCACGGCCAGTGTCAGAAGCCGTACCTGCGAGGAGGGGCATTTGGAGGGAGGACTGAGCTTCAGGAGTGCCTGAAGAGTCCCCGCATCCAAATCGGAAGAGAAACTTGCTGCTGG
>JAAGAY010147077.1:1658-4158 GCA_011801015.1 Ardeotis arabs | reverse complement strand
ACCCCATCCCGGGAGGATTCCCGGGAGATGCTCAGGCCAGTGGTACCTTCAAGATTTTGGAAATATCACCTCCCCGCGGGTATAATTCAGCCGAATCGCAGAGATAACCATCGCGGCTGCGGGGAGGCTGGTGAAAACGCCAGTGTGTTCCCCGCCTTTCTCTATTTTATTTTGGAGAAGGGAAACGTTTCCGTGGGAGTTTTCCCTAGTGGGGTCCCGGGCCCAAAATGTGGGGACCTGGCTCTGCATGAGGTCGATGCCGCCCCTTTTTGGGGGGTCCCTCAGTCCCTCAGCTGGTCCCGGGAGAGGCTGTTGCTCTTCCCTTCTGCGAGGAAAATGGGAAAGACTTTTTTTTTTTTTCCCGGAGAGCAGAACGGGACCGGCCACCCGGCCCCATCACGGGAGAGTTATTACATGTCACAACTCATCTAGGGCTCCGTAATCAGCGCTAACTTTCTGGTGAACAGATAACCAGAGATGGCAGATGGATGGAGATTGCACAAATGAGGCTCTAATTGACAATCAATTGTGATTAGGAGCCATAGAACATCTTTATAACACCGGCTTTAAACCTCTGCCAAACAAAAGGGCCGGGGAGCCCGGCGGGATGGGGCCCGGTAGGGACTCCCCAGTATTTCTGCCCCCTCCCCATCCCCTGGGGTAGGGGGGTCGGGTCTCTGGGTGCCCATCGGGCTGGGAGTGCCAGGGAGGACGCCGGGGTGAAGAGGAGGTGCCTCAGTCCGGGGATGCTCCCTGGGGATGCGGCTCCTTCACCTCCCAAAACCCAGCGCAAACCCAGAGGTCTGGGCTGGTTTAGGGGCTCTGCACGCGTGGGGACTGTCCCTGGGCACAGAGATTTAATTATCATTAGGATATTTTTTTTTTCCTAAGATGTACTTACCCAGGGAATAATAAATGTCCCTACTACCTCCCCGCCCCCCCCCCAAAAAAAAAACGCATTCTCTCCGAAAAAGGTACAAACGCAGGCGACTACCACAGCAAATCTGATAAAACCAAGTCACTGGCATCTACCTCGGCTGCCATCCGCTTCTCCCAAATAATATCCCAGAGCTGCGGGAAAAAGTAACGGGAAGAAAATGTATCCGAAGGAAAAGATGAGACCAGAGGCAAGGCCGGAGGAGGGAAAGAGATGCTGCTGAAAAAAAAAAAACAACAAACAAACAAACAAGCTGAGGGGTGTGTGTTTGTCCAAGTGTGTGTACAACCAAATTAAAACTTCGCCCGGGCTGCATTGGTGGCAGCCCCGTGGGTCAGGTCAGGAAAACTGGGGGCAGAGGTAATTTACCCACCCGCGATCAGCGATTATACACACCATTCCGACCCGGAATTATAATTTAAAGATAAAGCATAATAAAGTCATAAAAGGGAAAGGACACTGTTGTGGTGTCTGATGAAAATCTCAGGGCTGGTGGATAAAATACGAGCGGGGGCTCCTGCGCAGCGGGGTCCCCTGGGCCCGGCCCGCTGATGGGCTCATCATGTCCAAGCCCCACCAAAATTACAAGCTGATTGTTTTACCCATTATTTCTCCCAACTTTTAATTTCTGCTTTCTAAAGGATCATTGCCCGCGGTAATTGCAAAGGACCTGTCCTTGTATGTGTCACCAGCCTCAAAGACAAAAAAAATCTAATTTTCCTTTTATGCTTTCTCTATTTTCCTATACCCCCCCTCTTTTTTTTTTTTTTTCCTGGCAGCTAATTCAGACTGAGTAGCGACTGGAGCGTCCAAAACAAGAATGAAATTAATATGATCAAATCACACACGGCTATACACGCAAGGGAAGGGAATTAAGCAGGGGAAGAAATTCGCGGTTTATAATTCGCAGATAACTTTCATTCCTATCTCTTAATTTTCCACTTTTAATAAGAAAGGGGTTTGCTATTTTTTTTTTCCGAAAGTGGAAGTTACGTCTGGTTATTGCTGGTATTGGGAGAGAACAGAGCTTTTCTACCAGTTACTCAGAATTTATTGATCGTCCTGTTTTGTCTTGTGCCGTTTAAAGGTATTAATTTTCTCCCGGCACTTCCCGGGCACTTTTACATTTGATATTTAATTGTCATTAATTAGCTAAGGGAGAGAGAGAGAAGGGTGTGAGAATGTGTGTGCCCCGCTCCAACCGCTAAACCCCTGTCCATATTTTTTTTTCCTTTTGTTCTAATTTAATAAAACCAGCAGGGAAGGGAAAACAGGTGCTGGGGGCTGACACCTCCGAGCCCACACACACAGACACACACATAATCCCCCCCTTTGATCATCTACCTCCGCTATTAGGGACGAAAACCTCGAGTTCCCATTTTCTGTCTCTAATATCTTCTTTATATCGATCCCGCAATTATTTAAAAGACAGCGTCATCTCCTCCCACTTTTCCAAATAAGGCTATTTAGATGCTTTCCAGATGAGCGGAGGTGTGCTGGAACAGAGCTGACAGCCGAGTACATCACAGCCAGCACCATCCTTCATCCCCCGCTGCCTCCCCC
>JAAGAY010147076.1:0-22317 GCA_011801015.1 Ardeotis arabs | reverse complement strand
CCCCCAAAGCAGAAATGCAGCTGCTCCTACCTGAGCGTGGCACTCTCCCCTTGCCGCACGGTCACGTTGTCCATGGCTTTGGGGAAGGTGGCATCTCCGCTGCGCACGGGCACTCCTGCGGGCACAAGGAAGAGCAGCCTGAGACAGAGGACGACCAGGCACCTCCAGGGCAGGGCCAAGCACCCACCGACCCCCATCCTGGGCAGTGGGGACTTTTCCGACAGGCAAAAAACACACCCGACAAGGCCAGCGGGAGCGAAAAGGGGATGGGGGAGAGAGAGGAAGGAGAGGGTGCGTGTGTGTGGGGACGGAGGGGAGCAAAACCGGCGGGGCGAGCGATGCGGAGCTCCACGGAGATCAGGAGAGCCTTGGGCAAGGCAGCCTGCGAGCGCTGAGCCTGCCGAGCAGCATCCGGAGGGAGTCCCCAGTATCCTTGGGTGAGGGAGGAGGACGGGAGGGCCGGAGGGAGGAGGAGGAGGAGAGAAGGTGCAGAGCAAGAGATGAAGGTCACGGATGCGTGTCTGCTGGAGACGCTACTTTAAGATTCAGTTGGGCACGCGCTGCGGAGATCTGGCATCAAAAGTTTATAACCCAAGGAGGCAGCTGTAAAAACAGGCTGGGGGAGCCAAACGGGCTGGGAGGCGGGCTGTTTGCCGGCCGTTGCTCTTTTCTTTCAATAATAGAGGGAAAAGGAAAGCAAAGACTGAAAAAAAAAAAAAAAAAAAGAAAAAAGAAAAAAGAAAACCACCCAAAAAAACACTGAAAGCTCCCCAAAATGCCGATTCTGTTGCAAGATCAAAACTTCCCCGCGGAGCTGCAGGTGACGCTGTCCCCAGTGATGCTCCTGGGCTCCTCCAAAAAGTGGGGCTCCGGAGTGACCCCCCTCAACGCAGGCGGCTCTTCCCGGCTCCGGTTCAGCCCAAAAGCGGGGAGGACGGGGCGCGGGGGAGCGGAGGAGGCGGCGGCGGCAGCATCCCAGCCCGGCGGGCCGGCAGCATCCCCGTGCGGAGCGCAGGCTGACTTCCCGGGGTTGTCATGGCAGCGGCTCCATCACTGACCGGCACTTGGTCTCCCGCACCCAGCCGGCACCCGCAAAAACCCCACGCAGGCGGGGAGCGGAGCGGCGCACGCCTCGCACGCCAGCCTTTAACCCACGCCGCGCCGCGCTCCTGCGAGCGCAGAGGGACCGCAGCTCCCACCAGCCACGGGGACCCCCCCAGCCAAGGGCGCTCCCCCAGCCAAGGGGACCCCCCTCCCCACACCTCCTTTAACCATTTCAACCCCCACTTTTCTCACGCCACGGACGCAGCCCCCAAAGAGCGGCAGGATGCCGCTTCCCCTGCCCACCCCGACCCCCTCGCTGATGCTGCATCCACCTGATGCTGCATCTCCCGCCCCACTGGGACCACTTGCTCCCCTGGGGCTGGGCAGCAGGGTGCAGAGAGGGGCTGGGAGCCTGCCTGCAGGCAGGGCAGTGAGGAACGGTGTCCTGCTAGCCTGCATTTGCCCCCCAGGCTGGAAGGGAGCTCCAGAAGATCCCCCTGCCCCATCCCTGTGCTCCTTGACACCAAGATCACTGCGGTAGGAAGGTTTCCACCTCACTGGTCACAACAAGGCAGCGCCTGGCATCAGCAACAAATTTCTTCCTCTGGAAACACCCAGAGACCACCATTTACCTCCTCAAATAGCAACTGAGGGCACCAAGACCCCAGTGACCATCCGAATACATCTACCTCTGTGCCTACAAAACAAAACCAACGTCAGGCTGCCGTCTCCCCGCAGTGTGCTGTGTACAAGCCAAGAGAGGCTGGACCTCAGCTGGGCCCCTTCCTCCAAAAGGCATCAGCATCTTCTGCTGAACTTACCATGGGGAACCTGCCACCTTCCAGGGGCTAGAGGAGAAGCCAGGGAAAGAGTTTTAGCTATTTTGGGACCCCAACCTCATTCAGAGACCCATACACAGCTGCTAAAACAGATAGAGAGGGTTTGCAAGGGTTTTTCAGTCATCCCAAGCCCATTTATCAGCACAGAAGGTCCTTTGTATGCAGCGGTGTGACACAGCAACCTTAAATACACCGCTAGCCACGGGCTAGCACCACAGAGACGTGTGCTGGCTCCCGGCACCAGCTACGGCTGCAGGCACCAGAAGGATGCTCACTGCAGCTTGGATAAATAGGACAGCCTAGCAGTCCAGGGAAGCATCGGGAGAAAAGCAGGGCTGAGTTTCCCATCAGCAAGCTCTTCAGCTGCCGAGAAGTTGCCTTAGCCCCAAACACACGGGTTGGCTGCTTCCTTCCTCCCCCAGCAGCCAACGTTGGGTATCCTTCAGGGGGAAGGACAGGGAGGAAGGACACCTCATCTTCTTCCTCATCTGCTCCCACCCTGGCACGGAGGAACCGCATCTGCTGGCAGGGAGGGAGCAGCAGCAGAAAGGAGCCGGCACAAACCCACCGCAGCTCCCCACCAGCCAGGCAGCTGCGGGATGAGCTCCAGGTAGGAAGATGCTGCAGGGACCAGGAGCTCTGCTGGGTAATATTTACCCCTTGGGACAGGGGTCTCAACCATGTTCACCTCAGGGGCCACTTTGGGCATCCCACAGAGGGTGCAGGCAGCCAGAGCAGCTTCTTCTGGACCACCCCATCACAAACACCTCCCAGTTCCACCACTCTGGTGGACACCACCTCCTGAGTGAGCAGGCTGGCATCAAATGAAGGGAGCAAGCTGGGACATCAGGGAGAAAAGGGCAAGGGGAAAAAGAACCCAGAATCCAGGAGGCTACAAAATCAGGATGCAAGCACAAAGTCAGCAGACACAAAAGCAGAGCTGGTTTTGTATCTAGACAGTTTGCAGACCTGAGGTTGCCTGGGGTATTCATGCGGGGTGGCTTCAGTTCAGGTCCACGTCTAAAAATATCGCCTGGCTGAGAGGGACTCGGAGACCGGCACAGGCCCTGGGGGCATCAGGCATATGGCAGTGGCGGATCCTGCTCCTCATGGTGACGTTAACAAGCCCTGACCTTCTCTCATCATCCCAGAGGCTCAGAAAGAAACTGAGACTGCAAGGACGAGTCCCTCCACCTCCCCGTCTCTCGCCTCCCAGCCGATTGTCAATCTCAGCTTTTATTAGCGGTGCAGTTTGGCCTCCATCTCCCTCGGAGATTTCTCCCTCATTGCTCTAATCAGAAGCTTGCAAATGTCAAGAGTACAGGCCTGGAAGTAATTAGTGAGGGACCACAGCCCTGGGGCCACGGAGCTCAGTGGCACCATGCCGGGGAGCAGCCTGCAGTTGCTGGGACCTACGGATGGCCATCCTGGATTTTATTCTCTGGCCTCATTGCTGCTCCTGGGTTGTTTTCCCCTTCCCTACACAGCTTGGGGTGTGCTAAGATGGTCTCTGTGCTGCAAGGAGTCCAGCTGCCTCGAGATGAGCTACAGCGAGGGACGGGGAGACCGCAACGACACTGGCACCCTATGCACTTGGCCAGCAAGTGTCACCTCCCCGCTCACAGGTACCCTTTTGGGACACTGCCTCTTCCAAAAGAGCTCCAAAGAGTAATTCCAGCTCCTTTTAAACAAGATATTCACACCTTATGGTCCTCCCACAAGCACGCTGCCCGCATAGGGGAACGCTGTGAAGCACAGACATGGCAACTTCAACCACCAAAGTCCAAAGGGGAAAATACACTCCTCAGTAGGCAGAGAAAACCGCAAATCTTAAGGCAAAGATCACAGGAAATAGCTTGCTTTTCCTTTTTTTTTTTCCCAAGATGAACTTTGGTGTCTCTAAGCCAGCCTTGTGCACCCAGGAAAGGAAAAACCCGGCAGAGCTGGAGGGGAGAGCAGTCCTTGGAGGACATGGGCTGGTTTAATCAAAGAGCTGATCCTTGCTCCCAGGGGTTCAGCACTGGTGGAAGTGGAAGTTCTCCAGATCTCCCACCACAAACACCAGACAAGCTTTTCAAAGGCATCAGCTCCTCTCCAGCCCCCAGCTTGCAGATAGCAGCTCCGCACTTTCCCAGACCGGGGGCTCTTTCAAGGCACCTCTCTCCTAGGGCGTGTGAAATTCCTGATCCCAAACATCTCGGCCACGCTATCTGCCTGAGGTACAGGTAACACCTCCACGGCGAACAGAGAGCGCCGTGTCTTGTTGGTACCCTGCTACGTACAGATGGCGTCTGGGCTCGGGGCTATACGATTTTTAAGTAATATATTTCTGCGCTATTATCCCCTCCTCCCTCTTCTCCCACCTCCTCTTTCTCTCCCTCCTTCTCTCCATCTGTCCCTACCCCCTTCTCTTCTCCACCTTTTCTCTCGCACGCTTGCAGCTGCTAATTTTTCCTCAGTGCATTTGGCAACCCATCACAACACCTCTTCCCCCACATCCCGCCGCCCTGCTTCTTTGCTTTTCCCGTTTGCTGCCAAATATTCTCAATTCTTCACCCCAAAGCAAGGGCACGCACCGAGAGCACCGTGGCACGGTTGGTTTGACCGCTGCCCAGCCGATGGCACGCAGGCAGCTCTCCCCTCTCAGTCCTCCCCGTCTCTCCAGCAGAATTTATTTATCCCACTTAATTTTTCCACTTGTTTTATCTTCACACTAAATCAGGCTTTCTCCGCAAACCGAACTTTTATTTTCTGTGCTGTTACATTTAATGCATTTTATCGCAGAAATTTAGGGGGGGAAAAAAAGAAAGAAAAAGCTGAGGTAATTGTGAAAAACATGCAGCCTATTCTTCAAATTGATCGCAGCGCTTGAGCTTGCCTGGGCGGAAAATGCAAACTGGAGACTCATGCTCCTTGCTAAGACCTGACTGCTGGACTGGGCTAGCAACTAATGCCCAGGTAGCCACTCCGACAGTGTCCTCGTACCCTAAATGCAAGCACAAATCCTCCCCCCATTTCCATAAATTCCTTCCAAAAACACGCAAACCCAGCCCGGGGTCACGCTGACAGCGTGGCGAGGCAAGGTCGTGGTTCAGGAGGACCCGCGACGCCTGCTTGGCAATGGATGTGGGTTTTAACGGGAATGCTCCACACGTCATGCTCGGCATGCAGCTGAAATCCCCAGCTGAACCACAGACACACGGCACGCTTAAACTGCTTGTAGACCTGACAACCGAAACTCAAAAAGGAGGCGGCTCTGAAGACACCCACCTTGTGCAGTTAAGGGCAGCTTCCCCCATTACACTGAATATTAAAGAAAAAAACAAACCTCTGAAAACCCCTTGTGCTGCTCAAGCAACTCTTGAAAGGGCTGGGACGGCTGGGTACAGCAGAACCGTGCAGAGCCGTCACATCGCCCGAAAAGCTCGAGAGGCGAGGATTTCATTTTCCAGCAGTACTTCTGACAACAAGCCAGGATTTTTTTTTTTAACTTCTTTTTTTTTCTAAGGAAAGCAAAATGCTAAGATTTTCTTTGCAATGCCAAGATTTGTTGTTGCCACTCCTGTTGGTATTTAGTGCGTTTGAGTAAGTTTTTGACTTCCATGAGGTCTTTCCCTTAAAAACCTGACCCTCGAGGGAAGGGGTGGAGGGCGCGATTACAGACGTGTGACGTTTTGCTTTGTTACCAAAACATTTCCATAGCCAAACACTCCAAAACCCTGCTGCACTGCCCAGTCCCTGCTGGCATCCATCAAAGAAATGCCCCTGGGAGCCCATTCCCAAATTTCCCACATGCCTGGGAAGCAGATGGAAAAATCAGACCCGGGGCCAAAAGGAGGGAATTGGGGCATCCGAGAAGAGAAATAAAGGGCAAGGGTGGGGGAGTACCTTCAGCTGGACATCCTGGGGGTGTCCATCACAGCCTAGAGAAAGCCAAGCACCTGTGCTTGGGTCCCCACCACGCACGAGCATCTCACGTTCACCTCAAACCCTGTGAATGAGCCTGACTCAAGGCCAGGAGGTGGAGGAAAAAGCCACAGCAAATGTCCAAGTGCCACAAGCTGAACCTGAACCACAGAGAGAGAGAAGAGGGGGAGGAACCAGGCCATGCACAGGATGGTGGTCTCCAACTGAGGACACTGGTCCAAAGGGCCAGCAGCACGGACAGGGCTGAAAGCATCTCTGAGCTGGAGGAGGTACAAGAAAGCTGTGCAGATGGGAAGGAGCTCTGACACCACGGAGCCAAGGCTGGGTTTGACACCATTTCTCCATCGTTCATACCATATCCATGTACGTAATGACTTCTCACTGGGACAGGGTGTGGAGGCACAGTCGCATTCCCAAATTAGTCCAGGAGCAGGAGAAACATCAGAAAAGGGAATATTGACTACAAATGGATTGGCATTGCTGAACCTGGGCACGCAGTGTGCGTTTGAGTCCTACCAGCCGTTACAGACCAGAAATGGAAAATGGGACCTGGGATTTACTTCTGCGTCTACCTCGGTCTTGCCCTGACTGTGGGCAAAGTAGGGAACCTCTCTGAGCCCCTCACCTTCCTTGCCTGCCAAATGGAGCAGGAAATCTCTTCCCTCTCCTGGGAACATGACAAGGCTCATTTCATAGACGCTTGCAAAGCGTTTTGTGAGCTCTTAACTGAATGAATAAAAGAACAAATAAATAGATAGCACACAGCCCTGTTTATTCTGTTTCTAAATATGAAGCCATCGCACAGCCTCTGGGCTTATTTACAAAATACAGAGACGGAGAAATGATCAGAGCACAGTCGTGCCACCTACGCCAGATGCTGGAAAAGGGAAACGCCGCGCTCCTGGCTGTCCTGGGAGGCTCAGAAATGGTGCCCCCAGCAGAAATTCAGGTGGAAGGAAGGAAAATCACATCTGGCCACTCTCCTCAGCATGCACTGACATTTTCCACACCTGGATGGCACGAGAGCCATCCACCTCAGGGCTGGCTGGGCCAACACCACCCACTCCCATGCTGGGACCAGGAGGACCAGGTGTGCCCTGGCACCGGGCTGAGAACAGCAAACCCATCCCCGGCACAACACAGTCACAACCAACTGCGAGCCCTGGTGCCCCACGCAGCAGCAGGGTTTGCCCGCCCAAACCAACCCTCGGTATCAGTGGAGTGGCCGAGACGGCAAGATTTAAACACAAAGAGGGAGGGAGAGAAAAATACGACTGACTAATTACATTGAGATGAATGGGAGCTTGAAAACCTGCATTCCCCTCCAAGCCAGGGCTTGGGCAGGTTTGGCAGTCGTGTTAAGCAGGTAAAGGTTTAAACACTTACTCTCAACCTGTCTGAACTACCCAGCCTTCACGGGCTGCACGTCTCAGGAGAAATAAAAATTCTCAGTATTTCCAGTCTTTCCCCTCTACAGCCAGTGCAGATGATGGTTTTTTTCACCTTTGAAATTCTCACTTCTGAGGGCTGAAGCGAGGGGGAAAAAAAAACATGAGGTGAGGGAAGGATCTTGGTTCCTGCAAGCTTTGGGAGTTTGATTTGAGCAGTGGGGAAACGCCAGCGCAGGTCCCACACTATCCGAACCAGTGGACCTGCTCCCTGTGTGCCCCCCTGCCGATTTATTCCCAATGGTACTGGGCACAACGAGATAAATATGCAAGTTGCAAAGCTGGGGTGGGGACGTGAGCATCTCCATCTTCCCTAGGGCAGTTTTAATTCATCTTGGAGAGTCAGCCTGGTCAGAGCCGTTCACTTCTGACTCCAACCCAATTCTCTTCAAAGCCCAGGTCTGTCTGGATTCCGGGATTAAAAAAATCTCAGTTTGCAGCAAACAGAACTAAGCATGCTTGATGAGGAAGAGTAAACCTTGGGGGAGAGTTTGACTGCAGTTTCAAAGGCTGAGCGAGGTTTCTGTACTCAGCGCTGACTCAGTTCTGCTCGCTGTCAGCAGTCCCTGCTCTCTCCAGGTTGCTGACAACCCGACAATCTCCGGCACCGCGGTAAGGAAACAACCTGCGAGCCTCAAAGCCTGTTATCCCACTTTGCAGAGAGAATAACGAGGCAGGAAAAGATAAAGGAACCCAAATACCTTTGAGGAACTAAGAGACCTGCCCAAGGCCACTCTAGAAGCCCAGTGTCCCTCCAATGTCCACCATTCCCCATGGACACACAGCCTTGGAGCATCCCAGGTTGCCACCGGCAACTGGCTCCTCCACCAACAAATAGCCCTGAGGCTCCTTCTACCATAGCATTCCAAAATGATCTCGATGTGGCTGGTGCAAGACCCCAGGGTGGATTCATCCCCAGGTAAGAGCGTCAGAGAGCATGGCAAGCGAGAGCGCTCCATCACCTGCCCACCCAGCCAGCATCTCCTCATGTACCTTGTCACCAAAGCCAGCATTTGTCACGTTAAGCAGCTGTTGTAACATAAAGCAAAACGTCATGGAAAACACGAGCATTGCAGATGGGTGGTGTTTTCTTCCTAACTGCTTTATTTTCATTTATTAGTGTTTTTTTTTTTTTCTCCCTCCCGTCTCCTTCAACCCTTTAAACCTACCCCTGCCATTGTATCCGGCTCTGCAAGCCACCGTCCTGATAAGCAGCCGCTTGCTCACTTCTCCCGGCCCTCGCAGGCTCTCCTATTCATTGTTGTTTCTCTGTCGCTACAAATTGGCACTTCTAAAAGAGATTTCCAGGCCAAGCATTAACCCCCTCCGGAGCCCAGCCACATAAACATGCGCGTTGTTTGTCAAAACGAGAGGAAGGCAGTCAAGCTGTAGGGAAATTTAAGTGACTTGTCGGAAACAAGCACCGAGGAGTGAAGGCGGAGGAGCCGAGACAGACATCCCTAAGTGCCACAGGACCTTCTCTCTTCCTTCTAGCCCTGTCTTCAACCAAAACCCTGAAATCCCCCGTCTGCCCGATAAATCAGCACACGCAGGCTCCCTTTCCGAGGCAAAAATAGGCCCCAGGAGCCCTGACATCACGCGGCCATATTTAAGCACAAAACAAGGCTTCCTCTTGTTGCAAATTCTGGTCCAAGCTCCTTTTAGAAAAAGGTTTATAGAGGTTTTATTTATTGTCAACTCCTGGATGATAAAACGAGGCCGCTACGAGCCCTATTTATTTCCCGCCCTCGCAGGAATCGGAGGGGCTGAGATGTGAAACAAATGAAGGGCTCCAGTGCTGACCCTGGGTTCCCGGTGGTTTGCAGACCGCCGGGTGATTATTTTATAATAGCTGATAGCATCTGTGATTTAATGCAGCTGTTAGAAATTAGCAAGGACTCCATCGAAAGCGTCCCAGTCACTCACGATAACAGGCTAATAAATCATTCCCCCAGTGCTCCGTGGCATTTATGGTTCTATTTTAGAGATGCAAAGCATAGATCCGGCTGCTCTCCTGGATTTATTTTTATTTATACTTTTAATAATGCAATTAAATAAATAAATTTAGGACAGTGTGGCTCTGTTGCCAAAAACAGCGCCGATGAGAACTTCCCCTGCATGACTTCCCTTCGTTATATTCTTTCCACCAGCCAATTAAAAGGAAAATGAATGGCTCCAAGGCTCCTCCAAGATATTGTTTCCTATGCAAAGGGTGAAGATCTCGCACCAGGGGAGGCAGGGAGGGAGAGGGGAGAAAGCTGCCGTGGCTTTCGCTCTGCTCTCCATCCAGATTTCCTCCCATCTCACCCCAATCCTGAATATCTCAATACCTTGTTTCATGGAGGCACATGCAACCGTTCTCACAGTTGTCTGGTCTTCAACTGGCCACTAACCTCAGCTTGATTAATTTTTTACGGACAAGAGTAGAAAAGCAGCAATTGTGCCTTTATCTACTTATTGTGGCCAGAACCCAGACACTTCAAGGCCTCCCCGCAGTAGGATGCCTGATGCCAGAGCAGACGAAAGGTCTCAGGAGACCAGCTGGCCAGCCTGGCATGTCCTTCTCCACTGAACCACATCACGACAGAGCACACCCAGCCCTGTCTACAGCCCTCCAAATAAAATCAAGGGAATTAAATTCTCCGCCCAGGATGATGTGCCTGGTCCAGACATCCCACTTCGGAGAGAATGGCCAAGGGTGCCAGGAGCACCACCGTAGAGAGCCAGCTGATCACGTAGAGACAGATGTCAGCTCCAAAACCTTCCTCCTCCCTTGCTTCTGCCTTGCAGCACGAGAGAAGTGCCGTACTTTGCAGCATCCCAAACGGCTCAACAAACCTCACAAGAGATGCACTGAGGACCAACACACCCATCACCCTGCAGGCGATCATCCCAGTGAACCCAGCAGCCTGCCTCTGCCTTGACACACTAGTTTTCACTTCTCCTTCATCTAAGAATATTTTCAGTTAACAAGGAGAAGGAGCCAATTTACTTCTCGGCCACGTACCAAGCTCTGGTGTTCGCGCATTTAGAGTACGCCAACACCCAGTAAAGTCTGCGCAGACTTCACTGGAGCTGAATCAGACTCTGCCGGGTCCACTTAAAATGCTCTAAGCATTTTCATAATCTCCTTCCTTTTAAGCAGAGTTACAGTCAGAAAAATTACTCTGCATCCACGACCCCAGAGGTTTCATATTTCTTCTCCTGCGGTGACAGTTCCCGACCACATCTGCTTAATTTACAAGTTGGGAGATAGAGTTGCTTTCCCCCCACCCCCTTAAAACTGCCAGCCCTGCAAATTCCTCTGCAATGGAAATACTCGCCTCCCTTTTCCCCAGCCCTGCCACCTCAGCGCGGGATATACGGCCCCAGGCATGGGAAAGGGAAACCCATCTGGCTCCCAGTCCTGGAGCTGCAGGTTCTTCTCTCTGGAGATGAAGCGCTGGGTGCTCTCGCCACCTGCACCAACGCAGAAGCGAGTAGGACACAAGGATCCCCAGTGATAAAATGGAGATAACACACAAAGCACCAGCAGAAAGCCACCATGTCTAGCTGTGGAGGGTTTTTAATTATAAAAACTGATTTTTTCCAATTACCATTTAATATAATGGAATCTATCATTAAAGCAAAAGGTTCAACCGCTCTGACCTTTCCCCATTTAAATAAAGACGGACGGGGAAGGCTCTGGGAATTGGCACCACCCATCCAGGTGTGCTGAGGAGCAAAAGGCACAGAGCGCACAGCTTAAGACCTCACAGCACCTCTTCTTTCCTCTCCCAAATCTTTTTGGTGCACACGTCCCACAGATGGAGGATAAATCAAAAGCCCAACAGCCCATCTGGGATCTTTCCTGCCCCTGCCAGTGCTGCCAGCAGCCTGCTGCCATCCTCCACCATTCTGCACCATCTTTAATTTGATCATCTCCTCACCCTCCGCAAACAAACTCTCCCAAATACTCCAGCACATCTGGCATGCCAGCGGCACGGAGAGCTGAACGACTCTCCCAAAGCCACAATCCACATCGGTGGCAGTGGTCCGCAGCCCTCTGCTGCAATCGATATGAGGGGGAATGAGAAACGCAACTGAGAGGGCAACCTGGATATAGGTCTTCATGGCAGACCCAGGAACCTCCATTACACCAACTCTCTGGCGAGTGGGGGTGTAGGAATATTTTCCTTGCTAGGACACCTACAGACAAAACATCAGGACAACAGGCATCAGAGGCTGTTCTCAGAAAACATCCTATTTTCAAGACTGTCGGCACACTAAAGACAACCATTCAACTTTCAAATGTCTTAAGGATCTGCTGAGCTTCAGCTCCTCTTGCTAATGGAGAAGACCGAAGCGGGAAACGAGAAAGGACCCCAGATATGCCTCAATCCGTTCCAATTTCTGTGATACCATCTTTAGAGAGGGCAAAAAACCTGGCTCTGAAGACTCATTCAAGCTACTTGTTGATCACTGCCTGGAGCAGACTGGTATTTAGTAGCTGGGCAGAGCTATTCTGCAGTTTTGTATTTATTTTATTAATATTATTATTATTTTTAACCATGGAACCATTTTATTAATATTAATAAACCCGCAGAAAGTGCTAATTTCCTCCATCATTCTCCTAATTACCTCTATTGAATTGTGAGGATCATCTGCATGAATAATGACTCCCCATGCGTTTGCTTCGCTGTTCTGCCTCTGTTCGGCAAAGAAGTCAGCAAGAGCTGGAGCCTGCACCCAAGTATGGAAGGGAAGGGTCTTTTGAACCACCACCAGATGCCTCCTACCCTGGCAGCGCTAACTAATGAACTCCCTTAGCCACACCGGGACTGGAAGGTCCACAGATTGAGTGGAGGAGGGTATGTTACAGTGATGGCTACTCCCAAAGCAGGGTGTGCAAGACAGTCTTCCCAGGAAAGATCAAGAACAGAGATGCCTTTTATTTTTTGGGTGCTGGCATTTAGCACAAAACCTAGGAAGACTCATCAGTGTCACCTCCACAGCTCCTTCATGGGAGTCCCTGCTGCACTGGCTCTGCAAGGTGAGCCAGGAGGAAAAGGGACACCAGCACATCCCGACACCAGCACATGACTCCAGCATGGCCTGGCAGTAACAGCTGCACAACACCCTCAGGCTTGCTGGGGGACCACAAGGCTTTAAAAGATGTATGATGTTCTTGGATGTGATCCATTCCCCTGCAGCTACTGCACGCCGACCCGCTTGCACAAACGCAAAGGTCTGCCAGCACACGGCATTCTGAGACCGAATAGCTGTGACGGACCCTTTGCAGGACCTGGCATCCTCCGCTATCAGTGCTGACCACTGCAGGACATCTGGCTAGGGAGAAAATTCCAAGCACGAAGGAGATCTCCATGACCATCGCTGCTCTTGTCATGGAAAAGCAGCTCCGACTAGCTGCTTGCTCAAGGAAAAGGGAAAATACGGGACATTTCTGGCTCCCCCACCCCACTTCCCTTGCTGTGAGCAAGTGACATAGAATTGTTGGGGATGGAAGGACATCCCAACTTGGTGCCCTTCAACCACAATGCTAAGCTGCAAGGTGGCTGCAGGCTGCCATTCTGCCTCCAGAAAGCCTTCCTCTGGCAAGGGGATGGAAGGCAGATCGGCGGTTTCCTTCGTTGGCAGCAGCGTGGCAGGGAGAGGGAAGGGAGGTTAGCAAGGCTCTCACTTCACCAGAGAGGCTGCCTGGATCATATTTGTATTCATTTTCATGAACTCCCCATAAAAGTCACTAATAGAACACAATCTGCTAATTAAATTTCACTCAGGAAGGCATTTTCACCTTAGATTAGCGGTGTCCTTGCACATTTTTTGCTACTAATGTACTAATAACATCTTATTTATCTTATAAATGAATTCCGTTAGACTTATCATTAAATTTGAGATATTAACGCGCTCAAATGAACCCAATGTGAAAGGGAGGGAACAATTCCAAAGGGATGGAAATCGTGAGTCCGTTTTCCTTTCTTTTTACTGCTAGGAAAGGAAGGCAGGGAGCTGACAGCTCAGGGGAGCAACGTCCTGCCTTTAACGGCTGCAGAGCTGCAAGGAGCCCTCTCCAGCCCCCAAGTCTCGCTGTTAGGGACCTGCTGCTCAAATAAAAGGCACGCACAGCTTCTGCAACCCCAGGTCTTCTCTGTGGGGAGGTCTATATTAAGTGGTTTCATGCCCCAGAGCACACAGGAGAGGACTGAGATGCCCCTCACCCATCCCTGCTCATCCCATCATCGCTGTCCCTATAGACCAGCACCAAACTCAAGGCTCCTGTTTCCCAAGGGCTTGTGTCCCATCCCGGAGATGATGTCCCATCTGGGCGTGCAAACAGGCTGGAGAGGCCAGCTGCCGCGCCTGCTTCCCAAGCGGGGATGGGATTTAAAATATTTGTCGAAGGGAGGGGAGGAGGTGGGGGAGAGGCGTTCTTGATCGTGAATCTTGGCAGGATACAGCTGCTGTCTGTGCCTCCCCACAACTGGCTAGAAGATGGGTAACGGAGAGGAGGCCAAGCTGCAGCGCTTAAATCCAGATCTGCCTGCACACGCTGCTGAGAACCCTCCCCTTCCAGAGTTGTATTTTCTGACTACACGTCCTCAAACCTTCCTTGCACCCAGCTCCGCATAACCCTCCTCCCGAACACCACGTACGGGCCCGATGCCAACCACCACCAACTCAGCACACACCAAGAAGTGGATACGTCTTTGTAGCTGGCTTTTCATTCTGCTGAGACTTTTTGTCCCAAACTAGGGTTTCGTCTTTGCACAGGCTGGACCAAATCCCACGCCGGCTGAGCAAAACAAGAGCCATGATTGCTTCCTCCTCTCTGCCTTCGTATGTGGCTCTACAGTGCTGAACAGCCAACTTCACCGAAGAAAACAACATCCAACCTCCTCAATTCTGACAGCGGCATTTTCTCCCCCTTTCTGAAGACCCAGCTCTTTCCCACTTGTAATTGGATGAGGCAACATTGACATCCAGTGGCCAATGAGATTAATCGCAGCAGAGCCGCAGTGTTTTCTCTAGGGATAGAGCAAGGGCTGGTACCGCGGTCTGAGCCGCAACAGGCAGAGAAGACACCAGCATCCCACCGCTGGCCTTCCTCTGCATCTCCAAACCAGGGGAAACCGCATCCCAGAGCTTCGTTATTCCCAAATCCTCCTCCAAACTGGAAGATACTGCGGGCCCACTGGCATAAATTGGCATCTCAGCTCCAGCTGGAGATGCAGTAAGTTACACCAGTTAGCTTCCATATTTTGCGTCCAAGCCTTCTCGGAAGCCCAAACACTTTGCATGGTGCAAGCCAGCATCCACAGGCTGCCAATAAGCTGCCCTGCTGTGTTTTACCCAATGAGCAGCAGCCATGGCTACTTGTCCATCACTCCTTACCTACGTGCACACCTTGCAGGACACCCGCTGCCCCAGCACCGGCACTGCATCCTGGGCCACCTTTGCACACTGGAATTTTCCCAGTGGCTCACAAGCACCGGGTGTGACACCTCCCAGAGATGGGGACACCTTGCCTTACTGAACATGGGTCCATCCTGCAAGGGACCAGCCACTCCTCAGCCATTTACACCATTGTCTACTCTCACATGCAGCCAAAATCTCCCAGTTCAGCACCAGCCCCTGCCCAAGAGCCTCTTCGCTACCTCAAGCTCCACCTGGATCTACCTGCCCGTCTGTTTGGAGCACAGAGCTTCTGCCCATCACCCGATCCCACCAGCTCTTGGTTGTCTTTCAGCCATACAGCACTTGACTTCTCATTCTCAAAATGCTTTCCAGATGCAAGCTATAGCTGGACATCCATGAGGACCAGGGCAACTTCTGTGTTCCGCTCTTACAGACAACAAAACTGAGGCATCAGGAGAGGAGGAAGACCGCAGCAGACGAGGGAAGGCTGTAGATCCACGCCGCCAAAGCCTGCGCTCAGACCGTTTTGCCAACCACAGAACGATTTGCATGCCTACAGGGGCAGTCAGATGCCGTTCCCTCCCCAGACAGCTGCAAAAAGAGGCTCTCTCTCCCCAAATCTGCTTTAAAGGCTCTCTAGCTTCTGCGGGGCCTTAATTTTATTTTTAAAAATACTAAGGCAGATTACATGCTACCCAATTAAATATTGATTGGGAATTCTCCCCAAGTATGTTTCCCCTCCATCTCTCCGCCTCCGCTGGGAGATGTCAAGTTCTGTTTCCTAAGCTGTCCCCATCCAGTGATTACGTTCATTAGGACACCAGCCTTGTGGTTAAAAGTACTTTCTTTGCTGCTGTACATTTAATTAGACAACTCTTTCCTAGAAATTATTTATAGCCAAGCTTGGGAGCTATTGTTAGTCCGAATGTAAATAAGATTCAAAAGGGAAATCCCAGGGCACCCCTGTGGCTGGTGAGCTGCTCGCTTCAATCCATTAGCACTGGTCCCAGTGCCCCTGCTTAGCACAGGCTTCCAGGGGCTTTATGGCTGCAACTTGTGCTGTTTAACAAAATAATAAAGAAAAAGCCAGGCTACGCATGGGTTTCCAATTCAACTTTTGGTGCACAAGGAGCATTTTCCCTCCTGTCAGTGCCAGGAGCTGGGAAACCTCCTGGCTTGCAAAAAGAAAGGGATGTGGCTGGAGAAAAATATCAGCTTTAGAGGAATACAGAACTTTGCAAAACCATCTGAGAACATCTGAGCAGGGCTACATATTTGTTTGAAAAGGCTGGGTTTGGAAACATGCCTCGGAAGGAGACAGGCTGAGCTCAGTGGTCTCAAAACCCTTTGTGATCCACGACAAAGTCCCCACGGCAAGCTACAGCACCAGAGCTTCCAGAGGACAAGCAAGCACATCAGCCTGATCCTCACCAAAACAACCAGACCAGCTCATAATCACAACCATCACCTCCATGCGAGACGTTCATCCAAGCCTCAGTCCTCCTCCTGAGCCCCTTTTGCAAGCAGCATCACCTAAAGACCAAATATCTCTGTTTTCAACCCAAAATAAGTGCTGGGCTGGATGGGCACCCCCTTTCCACTGGCCTGCAAGAGCTTTGCTGGGAGGGTTTGCCAACCACCGCATCCAACCGACTGCGTACATCATTTGATGGGTGATTCACAGGGTTAAGCTTGAGTTTTCACACCTTTGGATGTCCTCCTGGCATTTGAGGGAGGGGAAAAATGCACTCAGACGGTGTTATTGAGCAGAACAGCTCTCAGAAGCTTGGAAATTGTTGCTCCACGCAGGGAGCAGCGGCAAGGCCATGCATGTGAAACTGCCGATACCGCAAGAAAAACAGAAAGTCTCTAAAATCTACAAATAGTGAGGAACTGCGGGCTGGAGCGTGCCCACTGCTGGCACCACACAAGCCGGCTGCAGCCGTGTGGCACGCAGCTCTGCTGGGACCAGGAGAAGACGCAAAATTAAATGGCAAAAGCTCGGCCGGTTTTGATTTCTGTCTCCACCGTGCCAAGCTCCCCGGTCCTGCAAAGTCACCTGCATGAGGTGTCCCAGCCCCGACGGCGAGAGCGCCAGCAAGCCCGCCATCACCACCGCCAAGCCCAGGCAGAAGCCATCACTGTTCTGGAGGGTAACACCGTGGGGAGGTCGATTATTTTAAACATATAATTGATTCTAAGTCATCACTTATCGCGCGGTGACAGATTTTTATATAGTTTATTATCTCACTCACAGCACGGGGGCCCGGGGGGGCTGGCTCCTATTGTTCAGCGTTTCCTGCTCCTGCCTCTTCTCTAGCTGTTCCCGTTATCTGTCTGATTAAGTCAGGGATTCTGGTATCTCAGGGTCCCCAGGTAACTGTCAGCGTTTCTATCCTTCCCTTACAGGATTCAAGCAGCCTTTGTGCACCTCTCCTCCTTGACCCGGCTGCCACACGCTGTCTCCATGCTTAGCTGATGATTTGGGGACCGCAGGGACAGCCATCACTCCCCTCCTTGCTCCCAGATGCTCAACAGCGACACCCCAGGAAGGGAAATCCCCTAGGATCCGGGTGCCACAGCCCCAAACCCTTTGGACCTGTCAGGACGCAAACCTGAACCCTGGTGCCTTCATCCCGCTGCGGTGGCATCCCTCCCCTCCCAGCACCTCCGATGGGAAACGGCAAAAAGTGGCGAAAGAATGAAGGTACCCAAAAGCGCCTGGGTTAGCGCAGGGAAGTGCAAGCATCACATCGCTTCCCAATCTCATCTAAAACCAGTTCATCCCTGATCTGGAAGTGCTGGGTACTGCTGCAGCCCAGTGAGCCCCGCTCTTCCTCCCTAGCAGGGCTGGGTCGTAGCTAAAATGGGTCAATTTGGAGAATTTCCATTTCACAAGGCACTTTCAACTTCTCCATGCTTTGTTTTCATCCCGTTTCAGAATGAAAAAATACAAAAGCACCCACATGCTTTCTTCCAACAAGCTCAGCAACTCCAAAAATGTCAGCAAATAGAACTTTCTTTTGACACTTAAGAATCACTTTTCAATTTCAGTAGTTCATTTCAGCATTTTAGATTATTTTGAATTATTTCTACAACATTTCACGACGCTAAATGCAACGCTGAGCATCACCCAGCACAGCTACAAAGATGTCACTCTGTGACATAACATAATGATTGAAACATTTTACAATTTGATCCTATTTTAAAATCATTAAGGGCTGCCACTTCTTTGTTCCGATTGAAACATCTTGGGTTTTTTTTCCTACATCAAAGGGTGTCTTGTTCAAAATGTAAGGCAACTGTTTGACATTGTTCAAACATGGCGTCAAAACCCATTTTTACAACACAAACAGCAGAGACTTTCATCTCGGTGTCAAACTGCTTCATTACAACAGCAAACACGAGGCGCTTTTATCTAAAAACGAGGATGCTTTGGTTGGCTCTAAGTAGCAGCTGCCCTTAATTATTTTAAAAAACAAAAGGAAACATTGCAGGGATTAATCTGCTTCAGCGCAGGTGACGTGTCAGAGATGCACGAATAATAAAAACAAACCTCCAAACGCAGACAAATTCAAACAAAACTTTAAAACCGTGAAAATCCGTATGGTTTTTCCGCCAAGGAGAGCGGCACAAGGGAGGTCTACGCCGCTACACCGCGCACTGCAAACCATTTATCACCCACTGCCCATCCAGTAAGTAACCACACATCAGGTCTGGCACAAAACCCAACAGCCCCAACCCAAAGAGTTGGTTTTCCCCCGACAAACACAGCCGGGAGACGCGGGAAAGGCTTTTTTTCTGAGGAGGAAATGAAAAGCTCGCTTCTGGCTTGGGCTTGATGGCCCAGGCAATGCCATCCCTGACATCCTCTCACATGGAGGCGAGGGATGCTCTGTACACCCAGGAATGAGTAACATCTCCCAGACAGACCCTGACAGGCTTCTATTTCATAAGAAATACTGGCAAAATCTGATTTAAGCCTAGCTTGGCAAGCTGTGGTGAGGACAACTCTGCTCTCTGGGCTAGGCACCCTGCCACTCTCCTGGTTTGAGGGCAGAAGAAGCCACATGAGGTATCTTGCCTGGCTCTCTGTCCGGAGGGGACAGCTGCCATTCCAGCACCAAGAGGTGACATCGATTCTGCAGGTTTGGGACCACCATGTGTTTTTTCCTAGTTTTCACATTACCTAGTACCAAGGGAGCTGAATTGGTCAAACTCTTGAAAATGTAGGAAGAAAACAAAGAGCAACAACAACCACATACATGACTTAGACTAAAGAAAGCAGTATTTTCCAGATGCACGTGCTTGCATGTACACATGGAGATCAGGACCGGCACAGGGGAACATGACTTTTTCCCCTCCTTTGGGTGCCCGCTTGCAGCAGCGAGGTCCCGACGCAGCGACAGGCGGCACGATGCTGCCGTTTCCTGAGCTCTGCATCCGTGTCGCATCCTTGGAAACCAAAACTCTCCGCTCTCCCAAGCACAGAAGAGGCCCTTGAGGTGCTTCGGTTGCTCCCCACGCAGTTGAATATTCCTGAGGTGGGCTGGGCTCTCGATTGCAAGAAGGAGAGCGCTTGTTTCCCCGCCAGCTATTGCCTTTGCTGCTGACATTTTGCTCGGTGCGTGATGAGCTTCCTCCCCCACTTCCCCTAGGAATGACACCGCTGTTATCCCCGCTGCATCTAAAGCACACACAGACTCAGTTTAGGGACAGTTAATTTCCAATTCTTTCCAGATGGGTTGGAATAATATCCCCAGGTGGTAAATACATTATTAAGAAGGCAGTTTGGTGTGAAATTGGCTATTAAAATATAGATAAAGTTTAATATATTGAGCTCCTTGTCAGAAAAATCACTTTAGAGGGAGCTTATTATTTGTTTGATATTAAAAGAGTCACAGCTCCGCTCCGAGTGACAAATGGGGAGGGGGAGGAAATGCCACCAGTAATGAACAAAAGCTTTTTAACATTTAAATTTAGGTTTCCTGCCCGCCTGGCAGATCCATCCGCCACTCATTGATGCCGGCGGCCGGGGATGCAGGCATCCTGTGCCCATCCCATGCCCTGGACACCATGCCAGTGGAGAACACACATTTCCTTCCCCTTCGGGGGAATTTCAAAGCAAGGAGCCTCCCCCTCTTCACTCCCCATTTCCTTACCCTCTGGAGCGTTTAGGAGTGGAAATAAAAAAAGAATAATTTAAAGGAAAACCCAACTTCAGGGGTATCGCAAACCCCAGGGGACAGCGTGGGATGCTCCACCCGCACGCCGAGGGTGAGTGTCCCCTCTTGGTGGACCCTGTCCCCTCATTACAGCTCAAAAAGCTTCACAGCAAATCCAGACTAAAACTGAGATTCGCTTCCCAGCGCGTGCGGAGTAGCAGCATCGGGTGGGATCCGCAAAGAACAATTACGTGAAACGTTACCGGTCCAATATGGGATAACCGGGAGGTGAGAGGCGAGCTGCATCTTCCCGCAGCTCCGTGCAGGGCTTGAGTTAGGTCTCCCATTACGAAGACTTCATTAGTTTTACAAAATATACTACAGAACATTTACTGGCAGGCTATGAAGAATCATAAATAATTAAAATTAAATTACACTTGTCAAGAAAATGAACGAATCGCTTCTTGGCGATGCATTATCCTCCCGCACTTATTTATTTATTTTTAAAGCACTTGCTTATGAACTTAGCAGGGTTTCATAGAGAAGGGTTAGAACAATATGCTCTTTGGACAAAAAAAAATACTGCCGACCTGATTTTTACCCCACTTAGCCACAAAGCAGAAGAAATTACAATTTAAATCAACGGTGCCATGGCACATGTATCCACATTTGAAATCAACAGTGGTGTTAAAAGCATTATTAATCAGTGTTATTATTATCTGGCAATTAGCAAACTTCAATAATTGGCACTTATTAGATCTTCCACTTCATGAGAATTTACTGTCAGAAGCCTTTGAGGGGAGACACAATAACAGTGGAAAACATCTTAACTAATTAATTAAGCCTCCCAACAGCCCCAGAACTGTTATGAAAATTAAAAAAAAAAAAAAAATTTAAAGGCAGTTTGTTCCTGCCAGAGTTCACGTAAAGGCTCCTTACCCCTGAATGAAGCTCTTGCTCTGGGCTATAAGATGGCACCGTTTTTTTTTCCTGTCACTTGCCACCACCTCCTAAAAGTCACTTCCAAAAGCTAAAACCCCTCTGGGGTGCAAGCATCTCTCCAGGGACCGAGGGAACCAAGGCACGCCATCGCATCTCCCACTTCCATTCATTCTTTAGATTGTAATGGTTTTGATGTTTTATTAACAGTCCTGCTCTGGTCGAGGCAGCTGGAGGCCTCCTGCCATTGGGGACTGACCACAGAAGGGCGAGGAGGGAGGAAGAGGAGCGGGCAGAGCCGCAGGCAGGGCTCTGTCAGGTGAGCTTGGACCAGTGCCTCGGTTTACCCCTTCGCCGTGCAAATCACCTTGCTTTCAAGCTTCGTTAATAACTGTAATGGGGTTGGAGGTTTTGGGATGAAAGATGAGATAGGAGTGCACGGTATTAATTAGGTAATCAACAGTTAATTCCATCAATATTGGCAAAAAGAAAAAAAAACACAACAGTTTCCCCAGGAAGGTTTACACACTCAGATTTACGTTGCCAGGGTCAGACACGTTGATCCTGGCACTTCATTGCACTAGAAGTTGCTTTTTTTTGGGAGCCTTTTTGCCTTTCCCCTCTAACACAAGGCACCAGGGCTCAGGCAAGCTGGTGGTGATGACACACTGTGGTTCACCTTCCTTTTCCACCCAAAGGATGGTGGAAGAGAGGAGATCCTGGTCTGTAAGCCCAGACCATCACCCCACAAGACTCCAGTAGCAGAAGAGCCAGGTCTTATCTCCAGTCTCCTCCAAGCACCAGCCCCGGAGCTGCAGCAGCTCCTCTGAAGAAAATTCCCACCCCTCTGTGCCACCTCCTCCTCGTGTCTCTTCTCCGCCAGCCAGACACGTGCAATTATCCGCCGAGCCCAGCACCCAGCCTTCCCACTCTGCCCAGCGCCTCCGCCCCTGGCTCCCCGTGCTGGAGAAGTTTGTGGCGAGCGCTTCTGTTAGTGGAGGAGGAGGATCAAGGTTGCTGATGCTCCTTTCAAAGGAGACCTGGAGAGGTTTGGTGGAGAGGCGGGGCTGCCCGCAGGCTTCCCCAGAACATCTTATTAGAGTCACTTTCACACATCGCTTGAAAGCAGCCTGACAACGTCCTTTCTCATACAAAGAAAATATTGTATAAATTAATCGCCCTTTGGAGAAAGACAAAGGCAAGCGCTTCCCATCACAACCCCAAAAGCCACTTTCTACAACCTGCTTTTGTGGCCTACCACAAGCAAGCTGCTGGCAGGCTGGGGAGGTGACACGAGGACAAAGCCCTCCACGTTCAACGTGACACGCAAGCAGAGGTCCCTGGGTGCCAGACCCACCCCAAAACCTCCACCGAGGAGGCCGCAGAAAGCAAAACAAGCATTGAATCCTGATTGCTCTCCACTGCTGCATTCCTGAGGCAAGCCCAAGGAACTCTCTTACACTGTCATCAATATTTCAGCGCACGCGTTTGTAATTTATGAAGGTAAAGCGACGCTTCTGCAAAAGCCATCGCAGATGT
>JAAGAY010147075.1:115465-199442 GCA_011801015.1 Ardeotis arabs | reverse complement strand
GGTGATGACCATGGTGGAGCGGGTTGTCCCCCTGCAGCCCATGGAGGTCCACGGAGGAGCAGAGATCCACTTGGAGACCGTGAAGGACCCCACACTGGGGGAGGTGGATGCCAGAAGGCGGCTGTGGCCCGTGGAGGGCCCGCTGGGGCAGCCGTTCTGGAGAGACTACACTCCGTGGAAGAGATGACCTACGCCGGAGCAGTTTCGTGAAGGACTGTGGCGTATGGGTGGGACCCCACACTGGAGCAGGGGAGGAATGTGAAGTGTTCTTCCCCCGACTATGAAGCAGCGGCGTACAACATCGCGTGATGAACTGACCGCAGCCCTCATTCCCTCTTTCCCCCCCCTGTGCCGCTCGGGGCGGGAAGGTAGTAGAGATAATGTTAAGCTCGGGAAGAGGGAGGGGTGGGGAGGAGGTTTATCTTGTTCTCTGTCTCATTATCCTGCTAGTTTTAGTAGCAATAGTAATTAATTTAGTAATAAATGAATAGTTTTCCCAAGTCGAGTCTGTTTTTGCCCGTGATGGTAACTTTAAGGATTTCTCCCTGTCCTTATCTCAAACCTCGAGCCGTTTTTCTTCTATTATCTCCCCCTGTTCTCTCAGAGGGTGGGGGGAGTGAGAGAGAGACTGCGTAGTCTGGTCCCGATCTGGGCTGAACTACGACACCTGTGCAGAATATTCCAATGTGCATCTCCTGGCCACTGCTCCCGAGACTGCCACTCTGAAAGCAAGACTGAAGCGGTTCTCTGATCTAGGAAAAACAAGCAAGCAGTCACAACTCAGTCCCTCTAGCAGGGAAAAAGTCTCAGTATTACAACTAGAAGGGATATTGACTTTTCCAGCAGCAAAGCCACGAACTGTGCAGGGTCAGGGAAAGGCAGACCTCTCATCTTTCAAGTGGTCCCTACAGAATGAGGCTGCTGTAGGAGACAGGAATAGTTGGCACTACTTCTGACTAAATAGGTCTGTTGTTTTCTGGCTAAGCTGAGTGGATGGAGGCCAGAGCTCTCCACATGCCACCTTTTATGACTAGTAAATTTAAAATGATTTATAAATTAATGTGCTCCCTCCCTCCTCCTCACACACTGTAAATAATTACAGCTTTTGACTTCTGCGTGAGAGATGAATTAAAGCTAGAGAGTTTGATGCTACAGGAAAATAAGCCAAGTGGATGATGATAAAAGCAAAAAGAGGAGAATGTAACGTCAGCTCTGCTGATTAGTAGAAGAAAGGCAAGCCTCTGAAGAATAATTCTCCATGCAGTGAAAGGATGTCATCTGGGAGGAGGTGGGTGCTGAGGTGTGTGAACACAGCAGTGATGTGTGTGTGCTCTGTTCCTCTACCTTGCAGACGCAGCTCCCAGTCACACTGACAGCCCTCTCCCTCTGCCCAGGGCTCTCAGCTCTGATCCCCAACATGAGGCAGCCGTTGCAGCCCAGGAGGAGCAGGGTCCTGACAAGGAAACAAGGTGCTGTGAATGTGCTCAGAAAGCCCTTGTCTGGAAGGTGCCTGGTGCTTCGTCTCCCGCACCAGCTGAAGACTGTGCCAGGACAAGGTGGCTGCATTTAATATTTTGACTAACTTTTGGAGAAGGGAGAAAAAAGATTATGCTTCCCTCACTTCAAACTCACTCAATGTCCAACTCAGTATGAAAATGAAGCAATATACGCCATATTGTATACGTGTGTGGATGTATAAATAAATGCCAAGAAACATACAATTATTCTCTGTGCTAAAATTCTAAGTCTTGCAAATATAATTACAATAGCCAAGTCAAATAGAATCTATTTTTTTTTTTAAAAAAAAAAAAAAACAAAACCCAAGAGCTTTGGTCAATCAGATTAACCTGTATATTGTTACTTCTAAAGTCAAATTTTACAATTAGCTTGTCAATGTTTTATACCCACTTATTGTAATGGAGCACTGCTTTTAGAGAAACAGTACTAAAATAATTCGGAACATGTAGACATATCTGAGATTATATAATCAACATTTAATCACCTTGTTTCCTAGCAAAGCTGTGTTATTGCAGAAAAACTAAAACACAAGCCTCCATTTTGATGTCTGTCCACAAAAGCACAATGTGTGTGGGCCTTTGCCATTGATGAAGCAGTAGTTAATGAAAAATAGTGTCCGAAGCTGCAGAGAGTAATGCTGGTAACAGAAACAAAAAGGAGATAAAAAGAGATGAGCTAAAAATAAGCAGTCTTTTGGGGACTTATCTGGTTGGTTGGTTGTTTTTTTGTAAAAAGACAAAACAATAATAAAAAACCCCAAAGAATTTGAGACCTAAAACTCTGTTATACTCCAATGCTTCTATCTTTATGATGAAATGAAATAAAGAAGAGGGGCTAGCCAGTCCTATGATGTCAACTGGAAACATAAAAAGAGAAGAAAACATGTAAAAGGCTGCTGCAAGCAAGAGAATTAATTGTTCTCTGAGTTCACTGTGTACAGGACAAGTAGCAAAGGGGCTTTTAATTGCAGCAAGAGAGTTTTAAGTTGCCTGGACGTAGGACCATACACATACATATACAGGTGCATGTGTGCATGTCCTACTGATGAACACACTGAATTACTGTAACAGACTGCCTGCAAATGTTATATAGTCTCCATCATCAGAGGCTTTTAAGATCTTGCAAGTAAGATAGATGAAGATAAAATGCTTTCCAGGGACAGAATAATTGACTAGGTGAGCTTTGCTGCCCTTTTTCTATGACTTCACACAACTAAAAAATTTTTCCATTTGGAAAGGTACAGCTTTCCCATTTGTAGTGATGCAACAGACAAAGTGAACAATGCAACGGAGAATCAAGACTTAGTACAAAGCATAAAGGGATGCAGATATCCCAAGCTGCTTGCAATTCCCTCCTCACTGCATCTGTCAGTGAGCAGAAGCAGTTAGTGACATAAAACTTTAGCTTAGATGACAAGAGAAGCCCTAGCTTTATTTCTGGAGCCGCACAAAGAGAGTGTGTTAGGAGGCAGGCTCTCAGCTAACCCCTATGCATAAAGGAAGGAAGGATCAGGGGAAGGAAAATAAGGGAGTGGGGGACAATCAACACAACAGCCATTCATAAAACTATTGTAAGCAAATGGAGACGTTAATATGGAAATTACTTAATGTCACTTGGATAATACATGATCAAGTAAGAGGCTGCTGCTTCCAAGCAAGCACCTGAAAGAATAAAGCCCCAGAAGCGCATTCAGACAAAAGCTCTTTTACACAATTAATATGAAGAAAAAGTACATGGGGAAAAATTATTTGGAAGACCTTTATTTCCCATCTCCAAACTGGCAGCACTACTTTAAACAGAAATATAGTTTTTGATAGTTTTATTATCGCATAATCAACAGAAAACACCACAAAGAATTATAATGACTTTATCATTAGGGTGTGACTAGTGATTAACTGAAAAGAGTTCCCATAAGATTAGCACTAAAATCTGAGATATCTCAGAACATGCCAAGAGCTTGTCCATTATTTGTTTTTATAAGACTGCTACATTCCCCACTTGCCTAATAAAACCAGCTTCTTCAGTCTACTGTCAGCAAAGTCAGAGAAAAACCATGAAAAAAAGTTGACAGAGGATTTTCTTTTTTCCTTTAGTAGGGTTTGGAACCGACACAAAAAATCTCCAACTTTTAAATGAGAGAAAACACACTATGCTGAAGAACTGGAAGGCAATAGACTTTAGGTACTATTGCAATTACTACTGCAGACTATACGCTTAAAAACTGTCTATTCCATGAAATGAAGAACCAAAATGCACCTTGGAACATTATTGCTAAATAGAGCCTTAATATGAATTTTGTCCAAAGACTTTTTGATTCAAACAGAATCTCTACAACTTTTACCAGATTTAGCCTTCTCTGTTATAATAAAGAGACTCATAGTTTATAACTCTGCAATTCTGTAACAATTCTATAACACAGTAAAGCCCATTAATCAAAATGGTATTTTGATAGGCTGTGCAAATAAATAGAAGTACAGCTATGCTCAGTATGGCTATGGTGCATGAAAACCTGCTCCCAAAACAGCTGGAATGAGGCATTATTCATTTACAGTTTCTAATCACATTCAGCATCTAGAATGGAAATCTGATGTTTGTTAATTGCTTTGAGTATCTTATTCCATTTTTCAAAACCCTGTAACACAACACAAATTATTGGCACCATTTCACATCTATAGCATTCATTCAAAGTGAAATTTTTATTACCACTTGCTTTGTACAGGAAAAAAATACCTCAGAAAAAGGATACAAGGATGACTTTAAAGTATGTTCAGTAACAAGTTTTCATCTTATTTTCTAAAAAGTAAAAAGGCAAGCCCTATGGGTAGAATTCGCCCTATTTCTCATGCATAAAACCTGACAGGCAAGAGAAGCAGTATGGTTCCTCAGCACAGGAAGGGAGGATTAGTTTCCCCAGGTTCCTGCAGATCAACATTTACAATGATTTGGGAGTAAGCTCAGGTCTGGATCACCAGATCTCAACAGGGATGTTGCAAGGATAAATTCATTTCTGTGTCTGCGATCTCAGATGTAAACAGGAGAAACTCTAATTACCTTAAGAGCCCTTAATAGCAGGAGCCCAAGTCCTGGTGGGAATAGCTGGGACATTGGCTTCTGTTAACCAAGCGGGCAAGCTTAACATATGCACAGGAAAAAACTGATATCTACATTCTTTCAAGAACACAAATATTACGCATGTCAACGAAGCAATGTTTATTTTAACATCTGTGGACAACAGCTGCAGAAACTAGACCTGATCTCCCTCATAGGCAGTTATGCATTTATGTTTGTAACTGTTAAGTATAGAACTATTTTACTTATTCTCTCCCTGGCAGATATTATTGCAGTAAGTATTGATCATATTCACTTTATACACTTTTGTAGTGCAGCTTAGATAAATATATTTGCCTTAAATTAATCTGAACAGTATACATTTTCTACATCATAGTTCCATTAGTAAAGAACCTAATTTTCCTTCTATTAAAATTACGTTTGGGTTTTTTTTTCGTAATACTTTCAAAGACACTGAAGTAAGGTTTAAAATAGTCTAACTCCTAGATGAACTTTTAATATCTTTCATTAAAAAAAAATGTGTAACATATGGCATCTTCTGATCATTTAAGTGAGGCAGAAGACTCATCAGGGGCTGATTTTTATAGTATCTTACCTACTTCATTCCTTGTGCCCAATTCCTTTGAAAGGTGAATCATCACCAGTAAGCTACAACCTTAAACAGAACTGGTTAACATCTCTTTTCAAGGCTTCAGTGTCTGTTTGTACCTCACTTCTACTAACTGAAATACCTAACAACAAGAATGACTGTCTTCACCATCCTCTGTGGTGAAGACCGAGCCAGATCAACGCTTTGGTCACTCCAAAGTATAATAAGCAAGTAAGAAAAGCAAGGACACTTAAGAGCTGTTAGCCAGCATTTCTCCTTGCCTTCCTGCTTCTAACATTGTTAAATAAATACATGTTATTTTATCTGCACACTTATGCCCTCCTTCCTTTTCATTTATCTGCTAAAGCTCATGACTTCTCCCATGACTTTTATTCAGAATGAGCTTGCTGTTCTGTATCAGTTTGGACTGAGTTGAAAATAACCTCTGCTGCTTAAATGATGACGAAATTACAGCTACAAAACCTGTCCCACTGTGTAATTTTAGCATCTACTATAAAGTTAACCAGGGCTTGTCTGCATGACAAACTTGTGTTGGCAAAGTGTGAATTTCAGGTTCTGTAGTGTATCTATGCAGTTCCTTTTGTGAACACTTGCACATTACAATTTTCTTTTTGATTTGAAAAAAGATTTAAGATGCAAAACCAGAAGTGTACCTATGCAGGCTTGTAACAACACTTAATAAATCAGGTCAGTAATGGAATTAAGTCAGATACAGAGTACCAGGCATGCAAAGTCAACATACTATAGAAGAATACAAAGACATGCCACCACCTGCTATGTATTTAATGATACTTTCATCTTGCAATGCCTGCTTTGTGCCATCTTATCTGATGCCTGCATTTCTGGTTCCCATCTCATAACAGTCCATACTTTCTCCAGATCTACATCATCTTATAAAATAGTGAAAGCTTTTCTCCACTGACCAAAACTTTTCATCTGATTACTTTGCTGTTTGCTCAATTTCCTCAGTTCCTGCCCATATGCTGTGGGCCATGGCTGCCCAGCATCTCTTGACAGCCCCCATTAAGTGAAACATTGCAATTATCATCAGTAAAAAGGACATCAGAATCAGATTCCATTCTCTATAATATATTTATTTTTTTCATCAAAAGTATTTCTTGAACAGGTTAATATTTTCTATTTCCAAGAATTAAACTTAATTGAAAGAAACAGTAACTCAAGATGGCTGTATTTCTATTTTTTTTCCTTATTATACCATGATATTATCTGAAAGATATCTAAACATTCTTAATAATAAATTACGCTCTTTTTCAACATTTTTAGTAGTCAAAGTTGCTCTCTCTCTTGCAATTCACAGTCCATCACACACTGGGCACCACATCTAATCTTCTAGTTTAGAAATATATTAATCATGCAGCAGTGGATAGATATTGCTTAAGGATCATTCACATCCTTTAGAACAACTAATTCAAATCATACAAAGACTAAACTAAAGTAAGAAAAAACAGCAAGTGCATCAATTTTTCATTTTCTGGTCCATTTTTTCCCATAGAACTTCTTGCTATAACATCCACAGAAAGTTTCTACTTCATCAAAGTGGTCCAAGATGTGGTCACATCTCCCTCCCACAGTTCAGAACTCTCTCCCTAAAGCAAGCACATTTTTGGGCTTAGTTCCTCAAACTTATCTAAATCTAGCAAACAACTTAACCATGTTAATAAACTTAAGTACCCAAGTAGTCTCCCTGATGCAAGTGATTTGATAGCTAAAAGGTGAGATGATGGGATTGCTACGTGTTTAAAGCTGCATACATACTTAAGTGCTTTAATGAATTGAGGCTTGGAGGCTTAACTCCCACAGAACTTGAAGGGTCTGTGTTCTGCTTGGAAACCTGCCTTTTACACTTTTAGTAACAGAAGTTTATCAGTCATATTATTCAATTATGAAATATTTGAAGCACTTGGGAAAAAAACCTACGTAATATTACAGTACCTGGAGACATCAAGCATACTTTTTTTTTGGAAAGCATATGATGCATACTAAAAATATCTACAAAACCTTTACCATAATAAACTTGCAGAAATTAGCCTACAGTACTCAGACTAATGCATTTTTCCCCTCAGACAACCCTTACACAAATACAGTGCTTTTTACATACTGTCTTTAGGCAGCAGTGCAGCACTTCTGCCTTACTTAGCATTATTTCTTTACATTATCTTGAATTTTAGAAAAAAACACATTGAATATTATTTTACTTTTGGCAACATGTATTTAGTGTTATCAATCTTGCATCTCGACAGGAGATACATGCAAGTTTAGTCAGCCTCTTGAGTAGTGGATATAAAATATCATGAGGAAAATTTCATTAAGTGCCAAAAAAAACTTCAATATCTTGGCAAACAAAGTAAGTTCAGAGTAAATGAGGAAAAACTGCTTGTCATTACTTGATGGCCTATGGTCTGAAGTGAACTATAAATAGTTAGAGAATCAGATTGTTGAACACTTTAAGGAGTATGACCATATGAAACAGGTTGATCTTATAGAGTATCTGTGTTGGTTTTGTTGGCAGTGGGGGTCCATTACACTGGCAGCTTCCACAAGAAGCTGCTAGAAATTTCTCCTTTGTCCAGTGGACTTTGCCGGATGTAGGGCGGACTCACTGCTGGCCAGGGCCAAGCCAATTGGTGATGGAACGTTCACGCCTCTGTAATAACGTATTTAAGAAGGGCGTAAAAAAAAAAAAAAAAAAAGAAGCCATGAAGAAGCAGAAGTAGGAGGCAGAGAGAGGGAGGTGCAAGCCTTGTGGGCCTTGCAGCCCTCACCTTCTGGCCTCCCACCGGGCAGCCATCTGGGCCCGACTTGGTTCAGCCTGGCTGCAAGAAGTGGAGAGGAGATGAGATGTGAAGACATCCTGAGAGGCATCTGCCTGAGCCTGACTGTGAAGAATTTCTTGTGAGAGGAACAGCTGCAGATGCCAAGGTCAGCGAAGATGGAGGAGGAGTAATGTTGCTCCTGACAAGATTCCCCTGCGGCCTGTGGTGCAGCAGGCTGTCCCACTGCCACCCAGAGGCCCACAGAGGAGCAGAGATCCACCTGCAGCCCATGGAGGGCCCCACACTGGGGCAGGCGGATGCTTGAAGGAGGCTGTGGCCCATGGAGGGCCTGTGCTGGGGCAGCTAGTTCCTGAGGGACTGCATCCCATAGAAAAAGAGAAGGAAAAGTCATGAAAGATTGTAGACCATTCCCTATTCCCCACCCTGTGCTGCTCAGGGAGGGGAAGGAGGTAGAGATAACTGAAATTAATTTAAAACTGGGAAGAGAGAGGGGTGGGAAGAAGTTGTTTTTGTTCTCTTTCTCATTATCCTCCATTGGTTTTAGTAATAAAAATAGATAAATAGTTTTCCCCTAGTTGAGTCTGTTTTGCCCATAACATTAACTTCAATGATCTCTCCCTGCCCTTATCTCAAGCCTCGACCATTTTTGTTATATTATCTCTCCCCCATTCCTTTCAAGGGTGGGAGGGGAGCGAGTGAGAGACTGCGTAGCTTGGTCCTGAGCTGGGCTAAACTACGACAGTATCTTATGCCAAATTCTTTTCATTTAACCATGTCAGGTTCTAAGCCTTTATAAAATGTAGGCCATGCTCTAGGAAAGTATAAATTCATGTATCTTCTGTAGACTTCAGTGAAGTTCAGAAATAACTTCTTCAGAGTTATTTCAGCTGACAATCAGGTCTTGAAATCCTTTTTTTTTTTTCCAAAAATATTTTCAATAAGATTTACCTAATACAGCTGTAGTACTCTAATATAGGCAAAAGAGTCTCATCAATATTTACTTTCTAGTCTTCATTTTATGAGAACTCATATTTTAAATAAAATTAATACAAGTAAATTCAGTAAATTATATCCTCCCATTTGAAACTGAAACTTCAGGACTGGAGTACTTAGAACCTCCAAATGTATTGCGTGAAAACATACCCTTCCACAGTAGTCTTGTGGAGCTTAATAGCCTTTTGCTAATCTAATCATACACTTTTTGTAATTAGCAATCTTTGTCCAGGGAGATATTACTAAAACAGCAGCAGTGAATGTTAAAATCCTTTGTGGTACGGGTACACTGCAATGGATGTGAGATATCATAGTGAAGTGGTATCTATATGTCAACATTATCAAACAGGTCCAGGTCTATTGAAATAAGAGTATCATCCTACTGGAAAGCACTTTCTATGGATGCCTTTTAAAGGAATTATGTTCAAATTGTGACTAAATGAACTACACTGAGGTCTAGAACTGTGTACCAGCTTTATGTACATAGTCACTGCTGCTTCAGAGAAAAAAAAGTAGAGTAGCAGCGATGAACAATGTGTAAGTAACAAAGGACAGAATTTAAAATCACAATCATACAAGCAGATGGGAGGACAAAAGCTGAAAACGCAGGGAAGTGCAGAAGAACTTTTCATAATTTCAGATGTTTAATAAGAAATTAATGACTAATAGAAGTGATGTGTTGGGTTTTTTATGAAGATCATTAGCTAAGCATTAAATTGAATGGAGCTGTGTGAATTTATAAAAGCTGAGTATCTGTCTGCCCAGCATCAAGACAGAAATAACAGGAGAGTATCAGATCAGGCATTCCTTCCTTTAAGGCTTAGCAATTCCTATGGCTGAGGCCAGGACCAATCAAACAGTGATCTGTTAGCAAGCCTGGGCTTATTTCTGAATTATGGTCATACTGATGATGGCTTATGGCACGAAGAATAATCCTGATCATTGTAGCCAATACTGAACACATCCATTTTTAAGAAAGAGGAATCTGGAAGTCTTCCCAGGTTATACATCTGCCTCTCTAATTCACACTTACTCAGAATGTACAGACTTCTCTCTCTGACATATTTGTGGGTGAGCTCAGAGCAGCTTGCTAAAAAATACTAGTTAAAATGCTGACTGCATATTGGATATTGTATACACAACTATAATTGGGAACACATTGATTCATCTGCATAAAATGTCATCTACCAATTGTTTAACTTGGGGCAGCTAGAAATTGATTTGATTTAGAGAGAAATACATAGGAAGACATTTTCTTCTTGGCTTTATCTTTTTCTCATCTTGTTTTCCTTTCGTCACACTTGAGTTGTGAAGCCTTTTAACCTTTTCCTTCACAGCAGAGATTCCTCTCCTTTTTAAAAGCAAGCAAGTTCCTCCCCAGTGGATTTTTTACTATATTTCAGAGGGGCTAGTGACAATGATACAGTGCTTGAGCCATTCATACAACATTATTCATAGTCAGTAAGCCAGAATCCCAAGATCTAAAGCATCACTCCTTTTCTAGCACTAGGCACCCCAGACATAGCCTGAGAAAGCTGACTATACTGTAAGAATCTTCTTCAGTGTTCAAGCCTTTCATGCACTAAAAGCTAATGAAATATTAGGAACAAGTTGATTCCTGGGAGTCAGTTTTCTCAGGGTTTTCTTGTGTGTGTGTGTGTGTGCGCGCGCGCGTGTGTGGTGGTACACACTAGGGTTTTAATGTTTCTGTCTAGTTGGTTTCTTAGGTCTTTTCATATGCCATCTGTGTCGTGAAAAATTGAACTTGCGTGTTTTACACATGGAAATAGCACACAACCTGTTTAGGTAGATGAATAATACCTGGATTCAAGTGCTTTTTAATTATGCAAATAGCAAGACTGTAGACACAAAGGCAAACCCCCATACTAGACCAATGCCCCAAGCTCTCACATTACCATACCAATGGCAAAAAGGACTATATAGCTTGGTCAGCATCTGCTATGGCCGTTCTCACATTTTTTGAAAATCCCTATGCAAGAACAGTGGAAAACCACTTAAGAGAGGGAAGTACAGCTAGAACAAAGAGGTAAATTATCATAATGTGGTGAGAAGCCACTCCAACCTCAAGTACCAGCTCAACTCATTTTCTGAGGGATCTCTATATTTAATATAGACATATCACATCCAGAAATGACTCATCACTGCAGATTTTGGGCCAGACTGAAATGCGTTATATTTTTTCCCATGAAAATATTTTTTTTTTATGGACTATAAATTACTAATATAACAGAGGATACAGGATTACTAATTACTAATATAACAGATTTTTTTTTTATGGACTATAAATTACTAATATAACAGAGGATACAGACTTAAGATTGGATGGTATGATTTTACAGCACGCTCTATGTTGTTAGGTTCTGGCACTTCAAAAGGATTGGTTTTTTTTCCAAGTCTCCTGTTTAGCTGGAGGGCATGCAGATATATTTTGCTAGCAAAAGGGTTAATATATTCAACCTTTTGAAAAATGTACTTCTTTACATGCATATAATATGATGGATAGTTAACTGCATGCACATTGGTAAACAGAGGTGAAAAACAAATTAATTGGAAGGTATAGAGTTTATTGTTTGTTCTCTGTTTGATAGATGGATCTCATTATTTTCCTTGGGCAGACAAAGCCATAACAGTTTCCAGAGAAAGGAGAAGTGGCAGCTCCAGGAAACTGCTTACAGATGGACACCCAGCAGGCTAAAAATATTACTTCTGTCCACCTCATCAATAAACTGGCTCCATGCAGAATGGCAATTATTCTTTTCCTGCTCGTGTTGCCCTTTGTGGGGCCTGAGGACTGTTATTGATAACAGGGTATGGAGTGCAAAATATATACAGTAACTCAAACTCATTTGCTATGGTAAATCCATACCGGGTAGCAATGATGCCTTTTATGCCATTATTTAAAGTGGCAGTCTGCACTCGTCAATGTCGAAAAGGATTAAGTTGATCCTGTGTTTTGCTACTAGCCTATTAATGATTAATGATACACAGTTATTATTTGCCTATTTTAGACATAGCATATTCTAAGCTGAAGGCAAAAAGGGGAAAACCACCTCTGTACTCTGTATTTTGTCTTTAATAGATTAAAATGTTCCAAGCAGCAGGATCATTCTGATCTTTCTTTCACTCTAACACACACAGGGACAGATCCTAGCTGTAATGGTACAATACCTGGAGAAGACAGGTTGCCCCAGGTGAAGCAAGGGGACTACAAATGTGCTTTGCCAGGGAGTCAGCAGCACCACCACCCAGCCCCAGCTGTGGGGTAGAACAACCTCACACAATGCAATAAGTCAAGGAAATAAAAGCTGTCTGTGTAAGTGACCACAAATGTTTGCTGTATGAATTGCTAACATGCACAAATGGCTTATATAACAGTTACAGTCCCTCTGCCTTTTTACCCCACTACACTTTCTGAATGCACAGTAAACAACTTATTCTATATGAAGTACTACTATGAATGTTCTTTGCAAGAATCCATATGGCTCTGCTGAACTTCAAATGAGAGCGGCTATGTAAGGCTTTCGATATTTAAATGTAAGTTTCTACATGGCACCTACATCTGCAAAGTGAGAAATACTAAAGCCACGTTGCTTTCATATACCTTACTCACACAAAGGGAAATAATTAATATTCGGAAATACTGTAAGAGCTGCATGTACCTGAGGATAGTCTGTCCATGAAGTAGGTTAGATGGACACTTGAACTCATTCATCTTAAAAGATCTTTTCCTTTTTCAGCAAGGAACCTATGTGACAAGAAATGTTAATTTGATCCATAACAAAACCATTAGTTTATGGGGTCTAAGGTGAACTGCCCTTTGGAAATGAAGAAAGTTAAGATAATTAGAAAAACTGGAAATTATAGCCATCATCTGTTTTCTTTTACTATTAGCTGGGCTACCATCAAACAAATAAGCACAACAGGGATAAGATCAGTAAAGTCTAAAGTCAGTGGAAAAACTACTAGCCTTATGTAATATACAGAAGACAAATTTGAGTCTCTATCTCGTAGAACTACTGTTACATCACTAACCCCATCTTGTAGTAATTCACATTACCATGGTTCAGCATTGGATTATTTTACCAAAATATTGTTTCATCAAGATTTCACAGTCTTGCTCTAGCAAAAGAAAAGGGCAAGTAGATTCTTAAGGGTTTGTACTCTGCTTAAATGAAACGTCACACTGCTTTAAACTGAATACTTCTAGTGTCCATGCACTTACGCTCTGCTAGGTTTTATGACACTACTTGTCTCACAAGTAAAATCAGGTTACTGGTCTTAGCATTCTTACTGCTCTCTACATATGTTTATCCTCTATAACCTACGGTAGATGAATTGCTTTTGCTCCCTATCTTCAATGCATTAGAGAATGTCTTTGTTTAATTTTATTCACTCTCACAGCAGCGTCTATTATTCATTCAAGCCTAAAAAAGCAAGTTACTTACCTATGAGTAGAGACTTTTCCCAGCAAGTTTATAAGCATGTATATAAATTAGAATTATTATTTTGACCATGCTATAGTTTCCTTAGAATTCTCTAATCCCTTTTAGAATTATACTATAATGAAAACGCATTAATCTTACAGTGCTTTCCACACTACAAAAGTAACATTTCTAATGTGACTAACACATCAGGGCAGGGGGAGAGGAGACGTAATCTTTCAGTACTCCTAAATAAGATAGATAACGCATGAGAGGCCAAAATGTGCCTTAAAGAAAAAAATATTTTCTTAAATTTATGAAGTGATTCTTCTATTTATCTGTTAGAAAGTAACTCATGAGCTCTACTTGTAGGTCTTCAGCTCATAAATAAAACAGGCACCAACTCCAAAGCAAAAATAATGAGTTGCTATACCTTAGCATATTAATCCTTCTATCTATTCTATTAATTCATCACTAGATGATGCCCAACTGTTTAGTAAAGTAAATAAGAATTATTTAAAATAAGAATCTTTAAAAAGAAAATCTGATGTCTAACAAGCAATGGACAGAGTGGGGAAAAAACCCCTAACTGAAGTATTAAAATAAATTTTCCTCTTCTCATGCTCCCTTTATGTATCTCAGTAGCTGTTCCAACATGACAGAATGAAATGGGTACGTGTAGGTGACTGTTGGAATATTTTAATCTCTTTCCCTAGAAACAGATGTTTTCTCAGAAAAGCATGTTAAAATGCTTTTTTTTTTTCTAATTATGTTTCGTAAAAGCATTGCCTTACTATAAGACTCCATCTTTGGCAGAGCATTACTGGTAGAAAAAGGAACAGCCAGAATTTTTAGTTTAAGCTTTTGTATTAAAAATTTTGTTAGCAATAAAAGCTAGATGCTGCTTCCAAAATGTAATACTGATGAAAGATTGTGTACCTATTGAAATCCATTAAAGTAATCCTGTTGTCTTGAATGAGATTTGGCTAAGATTCTAAGCTCTACAAAAGCATTCCAAGAAAAATATGAATTACTTGTGCAAGTAAAAAGATTAAATATCTGAGGAAGTAGTAACAATGTTATTCCATGTTCCCTGTCTGTATCTAGATATCTATAGAAATGAGAGGACTCACTGGCTGGGTTTTGTCATCTGTCACATTTGCAGTGAGAGGGACAGACCAAACGTAGGCACACACTGTATTTTCGTCACAATGCTAGGATGTTAATTTTATATACTAGTTATATATTGAGGGAGCAGGCAAAAAGGGGAAGGATTTAGCTGTAGTAACCCTGGTCTTGGTTTAGTCCTTTTGAAAACTGCATTATATCAATTCTGATTTTTTAAACAGTGAGTTAAACGTAATTTAAGAAGAATAAGCTGAAACACTATAATCACTATCACCATGAAAGAACCACTTAGCCTCATTTTTAAGCCTCTGAAAGAGACAAAGGTTACTAGGTTACCATCCCTCTTTTCTATCAGTAAAGAATTAAGCTCTTGTGCCCAAGGTTTGCAGTGATTGTTCGGACAAGGGCAAACATGTATGATAAGAAAAAGTGGAAATTGATTCATAAGTGTTCAAACAGACATAACCCAAAGAATGAATTTTATTGTCAATATTATTTAATCTTTCTGACAAGCTTGCAATAAACCATTAGCACTATAGTATATTTCCCATGAGTCCATAGCTCACCACTACCAATCACCATCATGTTCTGACCCCGGCTTTCTGTTGAACAGAGAAAGCCTGCAGGCCAGGGCCTTGCCATTTGTGTGGCCATTAAAACTGACCCTAAGCGCTAAAAGAGTATTTTCACTTTGTATGGCTTGGGAAAACAAGTATGCTACTTTTTTACTCCACTTTGTCATTATTTAGCTAAGTACAGTTATAAAAAGCTTCCTGAAGGGGCATCTATATAGAAGGCAGTTATGAAGGAATACTCTATCCTACAGAGGCAGTCTCAGATATCCTGAGGCTGTCCCTCTCAAACACTAAAGAGGCTGGCTGTATGCACTGGCGCCAAATTTAAGGCCAACAGAAACTTTTCTAAAGATTGAAGAATGTAAATATGAATGTCACACCCCAGGTGATAAAAAAAAAGAAACAAAACAACCAACATCAACCAAAATATTTGAATTTAAAAGCAAATAGAACTGCTCAGTAGGAGATGTACTCAGTTTCTCAAGGTTGCTGAGCTCTCTCAGAAGTAGAAATCCTTTTTCAAACTTGAAATCAAAAAGCTTTCTCAAAGGCTTTAACAAACACACAATAGTATTTTCTATACAAGAAAGTGAGAAAACCCCCAACCAAAGTGTCCAGCAAATTAAATTCCAGGCCACAGTCCAAAAATTTCCTGCTACTGACCGAGACGTACATTGCATCTAGAGAACTGTAGTAGATAAAGAAAGACTTTCAAAGCTTGACAGAAGCAAGCAACAAGTGACTTTCATAGGGATCTGTACTGAAAACCATCAGAACACAATTTTATTCACTTCTTTATTCTTGAATATAATAAAACAAATGATGGCAGAGATCCTGATCCCTCCAGCCCTCCAAATTAGTTCCAGTAAGAACAGCAGTCATTCAATGAATGCCAAGGATCAAGTGGAATATGGACTGCAAAACTGGGATGCCTACTAACTACACAAAAAGAGCTGCAAAAATAGCAGTGTAACATGTTATTAATATAATGTAATATGTAATTTGAAAGGATTATAAAATGAAGAAAGTCTCCTCTACTACACATATTAATGATAAATGACCATTTTACCATAATGCCACTTCCACTGCATAAAACTGAAATAAGTGGATATTGTCACTTTGCTAATTAGTCATAAGAAAAAGATGTTAAACATGTCAAGTGTGAATATTTTACAACACTAGGCAGACAAAATTAATTACTGTAGATGATATAAATACCTAATTATTGAGTTTAATCTATAAATATGGAAATTATAACTCATAAAACTGGTAAAACTCCTGTTTCTCTATTTTGCCTAGGCAGTATGAAATAGTGTGAAATGAAAGTATTTCCAATGGTTTTAACATGCACAAGAAAAGCTCTTGGGAGCCTTTTCTGCAGTAAGCACACACAGATCAAGGCACCAATGGTCCCTCCAATCCAAATATTTTCCAGACACCATTGCTTTCCTTTGAAATTTTCTAGCTGTTGATGACTCAGCTCTTGAGCTGTGAACTAATAGCACCATTCCCTTTCTCAGAATTGGAAAAGTGACACTGCCCATTCTAAGAAAGTTTGGTGGATTGTAAGCACTCATAATCATTTATTAAATGCTGGAACAGAAAACATTCCTTTCTGTTGTTACCCCTCTTCATCTCTGTGCAACGTCTTTATCTGTCACTCAAAATTCAGACTTAGTATTTGATCTTCATGCTTCAGACAAAGCATCCTTTTGCTAATCACACCTCAGGCTTTTCATCCTGACCTCGCAAGACCTCCAACCATCAATTTGTACTTCACTGTCTCTTTTCTTTGTTTTGCAGCAAATACCTAGACAGAGTGAAATGTGAAAATTCTTCCAGGAGCATCATCTAAACAGGACTAATAACGTACATAAAAATATTTTTTGAATTATTATTTAAAAATTTTCTTTATTTAAAGATTATTTTTCTATTATCACTTAGTCTTGAGTAGCTGGTATCACTTGACACGACAATAACCTTTCTGTTAAGGGATACAAACCACCTACAATGGATGGTAAGACACTTTGAGAAAAAGTAGTAGAAAATATCATCGGTTTGGGATCCACATCATAACCAACTGAAACCACCAAGAGGTTTGGAGAGACCTGCTCAGAGACGTTAGTAATTGACACAAGAGCACCAATACTTGACTGCTTTACAAGTGACTATATTAATAGCATTAAGTTGCCTAGATAGCTCTGAAATTCCCAGTCCTCAGTAGTTATTTATCTGCTTTTGAAAAGTACTATTTCTTATTAGTTACCAAGTTCTCATTTACCATAACAGTTCTCATTAAAATCCACTAATAAATATAGTTGCATTCTTCTGTGAGTCGCTATTGTATGCAAGGCTTTTGTAGCTTTCTCCAACTGTATTTCATATTAAAGCAGCTCTTCAGCTGTGAAAGCTTCAGTGCCCCCAGTGTAAGTGATCACTACAGACAATAACAAATCGGAGCTTTTGACTACATGGTAAGAAGCAAAACCATTAACCTACAGGGGAACAACATTTTAATACATAGTAGGAGGGGAAAAGAGATAATCACCTACAAAACAGAAACTATGAGTAATTTCATCTGCAGTTTCTTAGCTCGATATTTCCAAGCTATCCATGAAATGCCAGCAGATCAGTGTTCTCACTTCAATATCATGTTCTAGGGCAAGAACGAGACTTTGATAATTTGAATGCACTTTGATAGTGTATCAAGTTAATTTAGTCCTGAAGAGCAAAATGGTTGTTTCTGAACCATAACCGGATGGCAGAGAGAATACGAGAAGGAAAAAAATGAAAGCTTTTTTTTCCCCTTCAGAAACCAATCTTTATAATGTTTTCATTAGCAGTTAAAAAACCACTACTTTGAAATAGAGAAGAAATGGATTTGATGATGCTGAATACTGTGGGGTATAGTTTTGCTTTCTTGTTTTACTAACAGGCAATGTGAAGAGTTTATTTTACTGTTGTTACACTTATAAAAGGTTTGCCTGTAAAAGAACCAAACAAAAATATAAACAAGAGAAACTGGAGAATTATTATATCTTGCTAGCCCAGGTAAAAGGAAAGTTGTCCCTAAAACTAAGCAAGGAAAGAGGTGAAGTACTTTTTTTTCTAGGAGAGAAAATTCTGATAGTCTGGGCAAGTAAGTGATATTTTCTCTTGTGAACGTGCTCAGTACTTTACTCATAGCATAAAACAAACAAACAAACACACCAAACAAACCAGCTGGAATTAGATCTAATGATGTCTGTATCACAATACATACCAAAGGAGATTCCTGTCATGCAAAACACTAGATTGCTACCTGGAGAATAATTTTTATTCAAGCCTCCTAACCAGCAGGGAAATGCTTTAGGAGCTGAGAAAGTCTGATTGAGGAATGTTTGGGGTTTTTTTTCATATCCAAACACAAGCTATAATTTTACCTACCTTTTGTCAGTTTGGTGCATTTCATTTGCCCATTTTAGATTTAAACACTTCAGATATCTGAGCTGATTGTCCAGACTCTACCTGTAGTCAACAGAAGGAAACGGGCATTTCCATGAAGTCAGCGGACTCACACAAAAAGCAGGTGTTTACATTGTTGGATGGAGAAACTGCTTCCTCAAAGCGCTTGTTTCTCTCCACCAAGTATAAAATGTCTAGACAACTAGTTGAGTTAAATGAGATGAGTTGTTCTCCATTGTTAAGGCAGCATTCAGACCTAGGAACAGTTCTGAATTATGCTGATGGCAAGCTATGCCATTTCAAGCACTGTAAAGGGATGGGAGCTTGTAAAGGGGTGAGAAAAGAGAAGCAGTGACAGGGGATAGTCAAACCAGTAATAGCTTGTTTTCTCTATTGCACATCTGAGTGGTAAAAATCAGCGCTATATACATACCTCTCCCCCATATTTTCATCTATTCACCCTGAGAATATCAGATTAGTACAACACTTCATGAAAAAATGAGGAAGAGAAAAACTACTTTGCTATTTATTCTAGCTACAAGGATGACAATTCAGGAAAACTCGGCTTCATATTCCATAGGGCTGCTGTGTAGCAGTAACATGGTTTAATCTGAAATCCTGAAGACAGCTAATACTTCAAAGCCTCATCTTTGATATTTTGCTAGTCAGAGATTACTGCATGTCTTTTGATTCCAGGCTTCCCATCAGTTGTTATTCTTGTAGATTGTCCCAGGAAATCTAGACCACTGCGTGACTTGCGAATTTTGTCTTCTCAGTAAATGTTCTGTGGCATGATTGCCCATGATTGCTCCTATTTAGCACAAAAACTTCAAAAGATCAATTGCTGAATAATAGATGCTGTAGTATTTGATGAATACTGACTATAGTCAGCCGACGGGTGCATACTGTCTACACTTTAAGTGTCTAAGTAGGGGTCTAATGAATTTGATGCTATGTACGGTAGCCAGATACCCTTATTCCTATGATTCTGTGACTTTTGCTGACCAGTGCTGGCATACATGCTAAGAACAAGGAACCAAACAGATGAAGTGGGACCAGTTCTTTTAGCAGATAAAGTTTTGGAATAGAGATCCTTGTTGTAACAGTTGTTTTCCCTGTTCCCAGCACGATGCTTTCCAGACAAGCAAATGCTCAGGAGAGCAGGCAAGCCCTATGGACTAGCAATCAATTCTAATGAGCTTGTCACAGAGAATTTTGAGAGTTTCAGAGCCATAGGCTCCATTTTACAACTACTACAGCCTAACTGCAGGCAGAAAGGTGCTCCTGACAACCAGAACAGCTCCACGTCTCTCCCAGTCATAGACTGAATCTTACTTTAGCTCATTCACCATCCAGCATAGCTTCTCTTCTGTCTATGATTTTCAACTTGCCTTTCCAGGTGCTTGCTTTATTATTCAAAATGAAGGGAAACTGCCTCAGCCATGGCAAGTATCCATTGCTGGTCCTGAAGGGCATATGGTTGGCAAAGGAGCCAGTCTCAAATAAAATGTTAAGCAGAAATGGTGGCACCTGAACCATTTGGAATTTTGGCTCATCATATTTGGGAAGCTAATCTAAAGCGAGCTTCCAGAGCACTAGTTAATTACTTGCAAATTGCCAAAATATAAAGAAATCTCCATACATGCTATTAATGAATGGTTACAGCAGGAAAAAGGTGAGAACAATGAAAACCTAAGGAGTTCCTCATGAATCAAAACAGAAATTCATGTATCAAGACTCTAAATTAAAATCTAAATTGCTTAACTTCTCTGTATTGAATCAAAAGCATGACTGTGTTTTCCATTCCAGCAACCATTTGTAAATCCATCTCAGCTATTAGCCACCAAAAATACGTAAAAAGGTTTCATCTTTCAACAAACCAAAGCAGTTGGTTAAGCTATTCCTGTTTCCCTGACAACCTGCCAGCATTCATGACCCAATGAAATTCCCAACTGAGCTGCTGATCAGGCAGTCAATAGTTTAGATGTTTCTTTATTTTGTGGGCTGGTGTTTGTCATTAATGACAGAGTCACCAGCAAACAGCTCTTCATCTATTTCCTAAATGGGACAAGTGTGAGGTAACACCACATTCATTAAATTAGCCAAACTAGGATGTGAAAAAATATATATCATGTATATACATATAGTATGCGTGTGCACACATATGTACATGTATATATATATATAGGTATAGAGGTATCAGCTAATTGGCATTGTTACTGGGCTTCTTTCAACAAAGAAATGTCACTTCACTGACAGAGAACTTATTAAAACCAGCATAATGCTTCACTTTGCTTGTGTCATCTCTCCATTGAGCAGAGCAGATGAAACAACACATAAGGATAGACAGTGCTCTTAAAGCCTTGAACAAGGAGGGCACTGTGCACCAGACTCTTCAAGGAACCTTTTCCTACTTTTCCTTTGTATTCCCAAGATCGACTAGGTTCTGTCCTTCCCCTTTCTAACCATTGTGGGTAAAGAGGAGATATTTGCCACAGTGATGCTTATTGCTGTATGCCCAAACCCAAATAGCAGTGCAGCTGTGTGTGGGAGTCAAGGCTATGCAATAGCTGAAATAATGAAAAATTCGGCTCATAAAAAAATTTTTACCCAATAGGACCAAATGTGTTTCACCACAATATGAATAACTGGCAATTTCCTTGGTGCTGTTTGAGTTCTGCAGCTTCTTCATAATAGAGTCCTTCATTAGCACTTTTTAAGCATCCCTTCTCATTTTCGTTGCTTCACTGGAAGAAAGTTATATTTCATCCTTACTTTATTTCCAACATTAATACAAGTGGATATTCATTCCCTCACCCCTCCCTCCCCTCTAGATGAGGATCTTCTGTAAGGAAAGGAAAGATCCTCCGAAAGCCTGGTCTCTACAAAAAATGCTTTCACAATTACAGGAAAATTAAACCTGAAATTTCAGAGTGGCTATATTCTGGTAGTATCAGGAAATTAAAACATTCAAGCAGTAAAAAGACCAGAAAATGAAATTATCTATGAATGGTTCAGTGCTATTTTACTCCTCAGGCTGAAGAAAGTGCAAAGAGAAAAAAAAGTAAGGCTTAAAGTGTATGTGGGTGTACATGTGCGTATTTTAGTAACTACTATTCTCCCCCTCCAGTGCAGGATCCACAGCATATTCAAAAACAATTACTGCCATTAAAAGTTTCTCTTTCATGTTTGCTAGAACAAATGAGCTCTTTGCAGACATTCTGTGCGTTAATTTCTTCCCTTTGGGCATCTTTATTCAAATATTTCTTGTGATTTTCAGAAGACCTGACCACATACAAATTTTGGCAACTTTATATATTGCAGAGAGAAAAGGCATTGCAACTATGAACATTAAATTCACTGAATTAAAAAAAAAATCAAGTGCATATTTTGGACTGAGGAGTTTTTTAATTGCAATAACAATTTATTTCAGAGCAGTCATTCTGGGGAGTGATCTGTGAGCCTAAAAACAGGCATCTAGTGCTTTAAAGTATCCTGTGTGTTCTCCAGCTGCTACTCCAGAAGCGTCTCCCATTAATCACACATTCTACCTGCCCAAGCCTCTGAGGAGGTGTCAGATACCATGTTGTATATTCTTCTGATGCCCGTTTATGCATCTGTGTTGCTCCCTTTCAGGCAGTAAGCTCTGCTGTGCTATAAAGCTAAGGAGAGGTTTTGAGAGTCACTGATCAGTCTAAGAAATGCGAAGAGGCAGCCAAATTCGGTTTCAGTAATTTGGTACATTAGGAAAGCAGAGGATTTAGTCAGGAAGGCATAATACTGTGCTAGTGATGAATGGGAATCAACCTGCATCACTGAACCAGAATAGAGAGCCCAAGTAGAAATGAAGTGTCAAAGCACCTCAGGTGGTGTGGTACCATTAGGAGAGGAGTTAATGAGAAAAATCATGATATGGAGAAACATTAGGAAAAATTAAGCTGAAAAAATTATAAGAAGTGAGGTCTGGCTACAGTCTATCAGAAACTGACTTTGAGCCTAAGGAAATGTACTTTATCTCCTAGGCAGGTAGCTCAGGCTGAGCTCCAGAAGAAAACCTCTTAAGTGCAGATAGACTATTTTAAGAGCACATGAAAAGACAGAATAACCCCAGCAACAGCTTTAAGTTTTCTGTATTGACAGTGAACTATGAGATGCAGTTTAATGAATCAGGATGGCACTGTAAAAACCTACTTTTTTTTAAACATTCAATTTAGTAATAAAATCAGATTAATTAAAGTGGGAGTAGCACATTATAATAAAAATAGGACAAAGGAGCAATTCTTGGAAGTTTCATGGTTTGTTTTGTTTGTTTTTAAGTTGTTTACTAAAATAAATGTATGCTAAAACCTGCTTAATACCAAAGTAAGAAGAAGAATAAAAAAAACCAAACCCACAGCAAAAACCTGAGAGGTTTAAACAAGGAAATTCAGAAATATATAGAAAAGGCTTTAAAAAAAAAAAAACAAAACTTTTTTATTCCTTTTTTAAAAGGCACAAAGATGTGTTTGACTGCTTTTATAGATCTTTTCCAAGTTTATTCACTGTGAGCCTGGTCGAGCATACACTGAAGCCACTGGGAATTGCATAAGACACTTGCACTTGAAAAGGTGCTGTGAGAAGACGTTTCATACTCTGTCACAAAATCTACATATTTCAATACAGAGAATTTCAAGGTAAACATGAACACAAAATCTCTGATTCTACTTAGATTTTTGATTATGCCAATCAGTGGCAGTAATGTTTAAAACATTTTTTCATGTCAAATCTGAAAAAAAAAAAAATCTAAGTTTGTTATATACAACAGTAGGAAGAAACAAAAAAAAAAGATAGTCCAAGAATGTATAAGAAATAAGGCATTACCCACAATTTTCAACTATTGGACCATTATTATCATTGTAGATATGAATGTCCATCAGTTACTTACAGAACAATTCCTAACTACAATATCTCCATTTGTCTTACTTTTTTTCCTAAGCAATAAAAGTTATGGTAGTTCACTATTTCATTTTTCTCCTATGATCTCCTGGTTGGGTGCTGACTTCCTTCTGGCTTTTCTTTCAGATCTCACCAGAGCACAGTGGTCTTGGTACTACTACAAGCACCCGGCTGCCATCCCTGCCAGGCTGGGTCTTACACTTTATAAAGAATTGTTTAATCTTAAAAGCACTACAGAAACTAAATGTACACTTCTGTATCCAGCCTTAACACACTTCGTGGAGCTCTGCATCACACAAGCTGTTCCCAACACTATAAATACTGACAAAAAATAAGGCTGAAGTTACCCTACAGCTAAAATAACAAATCTCCTATGGTAATCTCCATGTTTCAGTGCCTCATCCCTACTTTTACATCCAACCATTTAGGATGAGGCACTTCAGCTCCTACCTTAAACCAACTTCTAATCCCTGCAGAAATTGTTTCATTGGTTGTCACTATATTTTTCCCCCAGAAAATCTGATACACAGTTCAGAGTTTAACCTGCTAGATAGCATATTGTCAAATATTTCCCTAAAAAGAAGATCAATTACTGTGATAAATGATATCTGCTATTTCCTTCCTTATTTCCAGCTTTTAAGTGGGCTCAATTTCAAAACCTAGTATCTAGAAATAGTCAGTGCTGTTGTGTCAATCTCGCCCTTCTGCCCCATGAAAGTTTGCACAGTAGCAATTATTAAACAAGCCAGTGCTAAGAGAGCAAAGAAATTAAGTGGCTTGGTTGAGCTCCTAATCATTACTGCTGCCTATGCTCCTACAGATACGACTCAACAACAAGTGAAGTGCTACTGCACATGGTCCTAAAAACCAACCAGTCCCTATTTGCACCAGATCTCCCTACCTGCCAGATTACTGCATAACTCATTTGCTTAAAGACAGTCATAGACATATTGAAAGGACTGATGCTCTGAAAATGAGTGACGAAATTAGACCAGGGGACAGTCATGATAGTTTGTATGTTTATAATACAGAATACTCTCTCTCAAAAAAAAAAATGAAATAAAGCTTCAGGTGTGCCTGCTTCTTTCTTTTGCTCCCTTTAAACCCCAGAAAACATTTGACTTGCCTTAACTTCCATCTATTCTTAAGTGAGTTTTTGTTTTGTTAGCAGGCTGGTTGTGTTTGGGTTTTTTTTGTTGTTGTTGGTTTGGGGTTTTTTTTTTTTCTTTTAGTTTTTTTTTTTTTGGGGAGGAGTGTAGGGGAGCGAGGCAAGGAGATTTCTGCTGGTATATATGTTGTTATATTCTAACTCATTGGCACCATTTTCCACAGTTCATGCTTACCTGTTTTTACCAAACTTTTTGTTTTGTTTTGTGTAAAAGGGAGAACTTAAGAAAGGACACAACAAACTACTTCCCCAATAGTGTGCAAAAAACACCAAACTAAACCTTAGTGGACTCAGAGCCATATTATAACTTGAGTGCTCAGCACAAGCTCCAGGTAGAGTCAAGGCTTGTTCTTGAAAATGGGTACAGAGATGGTTCATATTTGCGGAAGAAACTTCCAATACTGTTAGCTTGTAAACTTACACTGCAACAGCACTTACTACAGTCATGGTCCCTGGCAAACACTGCAACCACGCTTTCAATTAATCTATTATAAGTACTATATGGAGAAGTGGAATTGGAAAAAAAAAAAAAGGAAAAAATCTCTGCTAATTAATTTTATAATTTTATACCAGAAATACTTATTTTTATGATCTCTGGAAGCTATTTTAGAAGAGGTTTTTTTGCAAGGAAGAAAACCAGACTCCCCTATTCTTACTTAAAAATAAAGCTAAAGACCTACTTCAGATTGTTACTTGTTTTCTCAGTTTTTTGTATTGACTGCTTTTAATTAATATCATGAAGCTAACATTTTGCCTACACCATTTAAGTTTTCCCCTAAACACTTCCAGGGAATAGGAAGAAAGAATATTTGCCGCATAAGAATCACACTATGTAAATGAAAATGTATTTTAAAGGGGTTAGCCAAGGAAGGGCCAAAGGAAAAAAAAAACACAAACCAACACAAAAACAAAAACCAAAACACAAAACAACCACCACACAATATAGCTTTAACACTGTATCACTTTACTGGTTAAGTTTGTATTATTAAAATCTATTTAACATGAAATCTTATTGTATCTGCAAAATTTAAATAGCATTTGAAGTCTGAACAGTGTTGATTGAATACAGTAGGAAATTCTAAGGCATCTAAATCTACTTCGAGCTAAAAATACTAGCAACACTTTTTGAAATGTGTGGTAAATTGCTATGTTAATCAAGGTAAATCAAGCCTTGCATAAGAACACTTTTTGGAAATAAGTGAATAATTCAGTTTTATTTTCTGTCTAAATTTTGAGGACATAATTGTTTGAAGACAGAGCAGAGTTTTTTGAAAGAAGATTAGTTAAATCCATCCCCTTTTCTTTTTTAGGGAACAATTTAAAATAGTGTTAAATAATACACATAAAAAAGCAGTTGAAGCCATGGAACATGGATATGAGATGAATGAGACGTTATTAATAAGAGTGCTGTCACAGTTAATGATTTTACCGCTTACTAGAGGCATGGCCAGCTAAGCTAGAATTACTTAGTAGCGTAGTCTCTGCAACCCAGTGGTATTTTCATTTGTCACTCAGCTGTTGGAGGAAAATGCAAGTCTTTTAATGAACTATGAAATCAACCAGTAAAACACTTTAGCTTATGAGACAGCCTGACTAGTCTCAAGATGATAAATCATATATGCAAGATGCTGTTCAGTCTACTATGGTACACTGAACTCAGCCTGCAAAACTACAGTATTAGCCAGCAGATACTTACCAATAAAAGCTTTGCGAGGCAAATGAGGGTGTCTGAGGACAGCTTTAAGATGCTTTATCGCTCTTAACTTCACAGAAAGCACAGCGGGGGGTGGAGAGAGGGAAGGATTTTGCATTACTCTTCTTTAGTGACTCCACACAAAATTCAGTTCCCAACATAAATCAGATCCTTCTCCTAACTACCAGCCTTTTCTGGCTGAGGCGTGTAAGGAAGTCCAGCTGGGCTCCTTCTGGCACAGCAGCATCCATATTTCTGGGCTAATTGCAATGACACATAGGTTGAGAGAGTGACCCAGGCCCTGAGTCCTGGACTTTAACCCAGTAAGTGCCCTAATTTAGTCCTTATGCCCAAATTAGTCCACAGGTGGGCATATTTCTCAAGTCTGCAGCAGAACACAAAAGGTGATTAATGCTGTATGAGCCACTTCACAAATGAGACAGGAGCACAGACTGTCTTCTGGAAATGAAGACTCAATAGCAACTACCAAGAGGGAAAAGGAAAACCTGGTATCGAGGCTTTTTTGCCACACATCTACTCAGGATTTCTCATGTTTAGTAGTAAGCACTTGAGGCATCTCAGACTGAGCTGCTTATATGCCATCCTCTTAAGCCAAATTCTCCATTTTGCTAAAATTGACAAATGACCTTCAGAATACTTTAGTCATTTTGAAGTAAAACACATCCCACGTTCTATCCACACAAAAGATTATGACCCAGCTAATAAACTTTACAGACAGGTTCCTTAGGCCACCAACTTTATTTTCCAAGAAACAGCACAGAATAATTATCTAGCTAAATAATTTTATAATTATACTTTCCAGATATTAATACTGTTCCTAATTTTTCATTTATGTGTCTATTACTTAAAAAAAAAAATATATAAAGAATAATCCCAAACACATGCTTTGGTCAAGCATTCCTGTTCTAGTCTCAGATAACTCCTTCATCATAATATAGAAGCATTATAGGTTAAAAATATCAAAATTATTTTTTAATAAATACAGTCAGTTTAATTGTATATTAAAACACCAAGCAATAAAATTATCCTCTGATAGTAGAGCACAAGGAAGAGCTAGTGAGCTGATTGAACCACCTAGCTTTTTCCTCACACATTAATCCTGTCAGATAATGTACCTTGCTTGCTTTGTATTTTCACTCCTTCAGTCTTTACAAACTCATAAACCATGTTAAAAAAAAAAAAAAAGATCAGAAAATACATACCTTCCTGAGCTACTGTGGTGGTTTAGCCCGGATCACCACACAGTTTCTCACTCACCCTCCCGCTACCCAGTGGGACGGGGGAGAGAAATTGGGAAGAAAGGAAAACTCGTGGGTTGAGATAAAAACAGTTTACTAAAATACTAAAAACTACAAAAATAACAGAATGTAAGGATATTAATATATACAAAATATACAAAATGAACAATTTCTCACCACCCGATGTCCAAATGACCGACGCAGCCTGTCCCGAGCAGCGATCACGGAAACTACACTGAGCAGCAAGCAAAGCGGGGACAGCAAGCTAGCAAGGTAGAGGGAACGATGCCAGCAAGCAAGAGAGAAGAAAAAGATGCCAAGGGTGCCGAATGGGTGCCATAAAGGAATGGAATGGATGCCTGAATGGAATGGATGCCCCCTCCCATGGGCCACCCCCCACTTATATACTGAGCATGACGTTTATGGCATGGAATACTCTCTTTGGCCAGTTTGGATCAATTATTCTGTCTGTCTTTCACCCAGCTTCCTGCATCTGCACGTTAACGAGACTTTAACAAGACTTGGAAAGCCAGACAGTGTCCTTGGTCTCATTAACAACAACTCGTATCATCAGAGTATTTTTATCAACATTCTTCACACATGAAATCCAAAACACACTGGCTACTGAGAGGAAAGTTAACTCCATCCCTGCTGAAACCAGGACAGCTACTCATAGTAATGTCAGAAATCGCAGTAGCTTACGAGGCAAAGGCAGAGAAGAAATGATGAAAATTAACAGAAACAGTATTAAATGGACAAGTTATATAAATAGCCTTCTTGAAAGGAAACCTTACTTTAAGTAACTTACACATTTAAAGATTATCATGCTCATGAGTAGATAGGCATATGAGAACTTAAGAGTTCCTATCATCAGGTACTTCAGGAGGGCTTCAGCTTCATGCTGAAGCTGTTACACTTTGTCCAGGCCAAAGAAAAGAATAAACAACGTTCTGGAGAGAAATGTTTCAGTCACTGGCTAGAAAGGGGTAGGGGGAAACAACAAACCAAAACCAAACAAAAACAACCCCACTATCAAAGCCCTTGTATTAAAGGGTGTTGATGATACCTAGACTACTCAATGGATAACAGCCAAGTCAAATTATGCAACATTACCATCCAAAATTCAGTGCAGTGTAACTATGTATTTTTCCTTGTTGACCAACAGCTTAACCTTTCTCTGCATCTCAGTTTCACTACAGAACAGCATCTATAACCTAAGGGAAAAATGGATATAAGCTGTGCATATTTCCCTTACTTGGATGGGGGCTGAACTGGCTGGAGAAGTTTTCTAGTAAGAAGATGGGGAAAATAAAAAACAAACTTCTTCAAAGATACATCTTTCACTGTAGCGACATTTTGAGAAGTAACACTACTTAAATTAAACTCAGTATAGTACAAACCTAAGAAAGATGCTAAATAGAGTCACAGCATCTATAAGCCCGCCTTACATTTTATTTCTCATGTAGCATCTTAAAACAAAGTTACTCCATGCTTACAGGTTTCAGTTTTGGTCTTAACACACTCCTTTCTGAAGTTTCTCTACACATTTGATGAGAGATTGTTTGTCAGAAAAGGGAAACAACAGTGCCAGACTGAGCTGAGTCAACTATTGTCTTCATTTGAACAAACAAAAAGGAAATGCTTGTAGGAGGGAGTAAACTATGGGAAATGCAAAATATTGTTCATAAGCCACACACTGAGAAGAGAAATGATAGAAGTAGTCAGAGCAATTGGATTTTGCACCACCCAATATTTGGATGATATGGAATGGTTCATGAGTATGAGCCCCAAGATCCTAGAAAGAAGTTTCACTACCAGAATTGTTAATTCTCTGTCTCACCCTGGACATCTCCTTCCTTGCAAATGTCTTACCGTGCAGGCTACCAAAGAAAGATCCCCAAAATAGGAGTTTTCTTCCTCAGGGGGATGTGAGGTTTTCTAAATCTAAGCAAACATATTTTGACAGAGAAAAACTGTAATCATTACATGTTAGCTATTGCAATGTAGCTATATGGGTTCAGTACTGGGTTTGAGTGACAGCTGAGAGCTCCCTGCAAACTAGAAAGCAGAAATTTTGATGCCCACTACAATTAATTATTGCAAAAGCTGAAAAAAAAAAAAAAAAATCACAACTTAAAGCTTCAGTCTTCCTGCAGAATTGTTATTATATTTGTTCAATGGAATAGGATTCTTTGGTCCTTGATTAAAAAAACCTTGCATATGACATTATGGAAGCTCATTCAGCAGCTAACATCTATTTCCAGCAGTAGAACAAAGGGGTCAAAAAGATGAAGTGTACTTGTACTTTGAAACGTGGCTATAAAAGTGGTATCATTATGCTCTATGCTTATTGTATCTCAATGACCAAATGTGCTTAATTTACATATAAAAAAAATTTGTCTAACTTCCAGCAAAGTAAACTCAACAAGGGAGGCCGTTATGTAAATGTGCACTACACTCAGCAGCGGCACAATAGCAGTAGAACAATCACACCGGAAAAATGAGTATGTAAAAGAAAACAGTTATTAATTTTGGAAAATAATAGCAAAAAGCATGCTCTCAAGATAATAATGACCTTGTGTACAGACTGTCAGAATATTTTGCAACAGTATGTTTTTGTTCTCAGTGTCTTGTGATAAGAGAACTGAACACAATATTCTTGCTTTAGCATGAAAGAGTTTATATTGCCCCAAAACATTTCATCAACTACAGTGAATGTTGTTGCCTTAAAAAAATAAAATAAAATTTTTTAAAAAAATCACAGCACTGGTATCTATTATGAATGAGACAGGCAGAGAGACAAGCATTGGAACAGAGCCTGCTAAACACCCAGCAAGAATGGAGATCTGACTTCTTCCAAGAAACTGGTGCCTGGAACCTTGAGAAACAGTAAGAAAAATGCTCAGAACACAGCAAGAGGTGAAAGAACAGAGATTATTATTGCTAGGCTTTGTTCAGTATTAGACTTGCAATGTTTCATGTTTGTGTCCTAATAAGTCTAGTAATTGGATCCTTATAGCAATGTGAGATTTTATGACCTAGAGAGCTGTAAATTTCACAGTCTGTTTTGGACAAACAAACAAAAAAAATAATCTATGAACACCAAGTAATTTATAATAGGGCCAAAAGCAATCTGATACTTAAAAATTCCTTTCCAGTTACAGTGCTGGTTTTATTTATTTTATTGCTATCACATCTTTCGGACATTGCTGCTAAAGTTACTATGAACAAAAACAACAACAAAGAAATCTGTGGGGTGTAAATCAAACTGTGGGACCAACCCAAACACTTCTGCTGGACTGGCAGCCATGCACATGATGATAGTTGCTTGTTGCTGATTATGGACACATAACAGAACAAAAGAATTATTTCTGCCCTGCTAAATCATGGCTTTGCCTAAATATTCTACCCAATCAGGACAGCGTTAAGTGACCTAAGATGTCTCATAACTTTTAACACCACCATCACATGCAGCACTAGCTTTTAAAGGGCCTGGTTCACTTTCTAGTAGAGATGCACACATCCAACTCAAAAGAAGATAGAGGGCAGTCGCTTGCCATAAAAAAAAATAAAAAAAAAAAAAAAAGGCCATCCAAAGACTGGGAGGCTTGGTCCTAGAACATCTTAGCAAGTAGGGTTGCAACTGAAAGCTACAAAGACAAGCTCTTAATTGGGCTTTTAGAAAGTGGGAATAATAAAAGTGCCTTTTAACTCAAAAGTTAACATGAATGCAGCACTATGATTGAGAATTCCAGCAAAAAGTACTAACATAACTGTAAAATTTAAAGTTTGTGCAGCAAATTAAATGGTTTTTTAGTTATTTTATGATAGAAATCCAGTAGCAACACAGAAACAATATTAAAGGGTCTTATCAAGGGGCAAATAGCTTTCCTGGCCACAATGATACAGTATGTAAATTCTTAGGAGGAACAGCAGTAGTCTTTCCTTTTTACAGATTAAAGATGTGTCTGGTTTTACTTTATGCCTAAGTGACTACATCAGCATTGCAGAAAGCTCACAAGAACCAGAGTTTGTCAGGCAATGTCAACCCAGGAATACACCAGCTCACCTACTGCCTGGAGGTCCTCTGCAGTAGCTGAGGGTAGGTTGGTTACCAAATTTGCATAAACTGATCCTTTCTCTGTTCTATTGGCAAACTATTTGCAATATCAAACTGTATATCGTGTTCATTTACCTCTTATCTGTGCAAAGAAATTATAGAGCGTGCAAGCACTCATATATGGCTGTTTGGGAAAGCCATCATAGCTCTTGTACAGAAAATAAATGGTGCAAGGAAGTATGCTGAAGGCCTCTGCACTCCATGTAAAGGCAGTAATTGCATTGCCTTTCACCCTTATGTCTCCACTAGGAATAGCTTACTGCTAGATCATTTCCAAAACTGGTGACAGCTGAGAGACCAATATGCTCCTGATGCTAGCTGAAAACACTCAGCTCTCTGCTGGTTTACTACGGCCATATTGTCTCCTGATGCAACATCAAATTACTTTGACAATCTGCAAGGCTGTACTCTGATTTTGTTTAGCAGCAAAACACACATATTAGCCTTTCTCATATTTGGTGATGGAGCAGAGATCATCTGTTTCAGTTACATTCTAAAAAGCTAAAAAACATAAAATATAATAGAATCATAGAATACTTTGGGTTGGAAGGGACCTTTAAAGGTCATCTAGTCCAACCCCCCTGCAAGGAGCAGGGACATCCCCGACTAGATCAGGTTGCTCAGAGCCCCATCCAACCTGGCCATGAATGTTTCCAGGGATGGAGCATTTACCATGTCTCTGAGCAATCTGTTTCAGTGCCTCACCACCCTTATTGTAAAAAAGTCTTCCTTATATCTAGTCTAAATCTGCCTCCTAGTTCAAAATCATTATCCCTTGTCCTGTTGCTACAGGCCCTGCTAAAATGTTTGCCCCCATCTTTCTTATAAGCCCCCTTTAAGTATTGAAAGGACGCCCCAGAGTCTTCTCTTCTCCAGACTGAACAACCTCAACTCTCTCAGCCTTTCTTCACAGGAGAGGTGCTCCACCCCTCTCATCATCTTCGTGGCCCTCCTCTGGACTTGCACTCAATCCCACTGTCCATGTCACCAAAGATGTTAAACAGGGTTGGTCCCAATATTGACCCCTGAGGGATGCCACTCATCACTGGTCTCCACTTGGACACTGAGTTATTAACTGCAACTCTTTCTACGCCTGTATGACTTACGTACCTTTCACGTTCCTTAGTTAGTTTCAAACCTGCTCTTCTCCCAGCCCGTCTTTTATTCTTCTACTCAGTCACTACAATATATACTTAAAAAGAAGCTGAAGAAATTTTGCCTCAAGTGGTAGCCAGGGAAGATCTACAAAGAATTACTCCTTAATATGCAAAGAGTAACATGCTTGCTGTTATATACCCTTTATGATGGTACATGGCTTCTGCTCCACTTAACAGAGGGCTACACTGTGCAATAGTCTACTCCACAGATACTCTAGCCAAACAAGGACCCTACTAGCCTAAGATCCAAGTCATCCTAGCTGCCTCTACAAGACAAAGCTTATTAGTTCAGGCTGGGCAACACATAGCACTGCCTTTACTGCTGGCATCATGAAAAGCCCTGTACTGAACAGTGTGTTAAAGTGAGTACCAGCTTGTGGGTCTGTATCTTTTCTCTTCTGGCAAAAGCATATGTCTTGCTATGCCATCTCCATTAGACTGCAAGAGAAGAACAGCACTTGGCTCCTTCTGGAGCACACATAAAATTACTCCATCTGCACTTGTGCATTACTGCACAAGAAAGGGCAAAGTGAAGAAAAGGGTTCAAGAACTGTATACATTTCCAGTCACACAGAGCACATTTCTCTTGGAACAAGGACTTATTTCCTGAGAACAGGTTTCCAGGTTTCTCCTGTTTCTCCTTCACTGGTTGGGGAGGGGGGGAGCCAGCCACAACAGCATATGGATTTTTTTTTTTTCTTCCACAGCTGTCAGAAGACTCCAGATAAAACCCCTGTCATTTTCTCTTTATTACCAACTTTAGAGCTCTCACTGGAGCTGCATATCTGTAGGACTTTCCTGGAATCTCAGAATAAAAGGGATGCATTTCAAAGCTAACTACAGTCTATTTATAATCCAACCGAATGCACCTTCTCATGCAGTGGGGTTTCTTCAGTATAAATCTGCAGGGGCTGTCAACTTTTTCCAACAGAGATCCTTAACATTATTCCTCTGTTCCCTCAGAACTGCTGTGCTTCTTGCAAAAACAAAACCCAAGTAATAACAGAAGTTTCAACACTAGATGTCCAACTCATTGTATCTCAGTACACTTACTGTGGAAGTCTCCACAGTTAGTCACGTCTCCAAAATGGAAGACCTTGTTTGGAACAGGAACTTCAAGCAAAGACTTTATTGGTTTAGAGTATGATGTTACTTTGTGAAGATGGTATATGATTACACATGTAGATACTTTGAGAGCACCAAAGGCAAGAAAAAGTGACTTTCCACCTGAAATCCTTTTAATAGAACCTGAATAAAACTTCTAGATATTTTTAGAGCTTTGATGATGTTGAAACTCATGATTCATTAATATTTTAACCTTCCAGCCTGGAATATGTTATGTTCTCCTTTTCATTTAGCACCTGAGTAACCACTCGAGTCATTTGAGTGAACATACAGATATGCACATACAGGTTTCATTGATTCCACATTTTTAAATTTGGCATTCAATTTCCTGGAAAAGAAAGCTGTTATTGGAATATATCAAAAGCAATTTTATATTTTGTCTTTCAGATTGATCAATTTGATTTCTCCTTCTCTTTTACAGTCTAGTAAATAAAGGTATTTAAAAAAAACCCAGACATTCCACTCCCTCTACTTTTCAAAAAGAGCAAGCTGAAGAACTAAAGCAAAAAACAAAACAACAAAAAAAAAAACCAAAACACCCCACAAACCCAGTTTCCTACAAAACATTTAAGAGATTCCCTGTCACTTTATCAGAGTAGGATTTCATGTCTCTTACCTTTAGAGAAATAAGAACATTATTGAACGAATGCTATATGTGCAGAGTGTTCTCGCTTGTGAAGAATCTTTCAGTGTTCTTAAGATCACTTCATTTGGAAAAGATTACTTTTAAGTAAAAACTTTTAATTGGCCAGTACAGATATTTTTGCTTCTTACTGAATGTTCGTTAGTTTCCAAAGATCATTCACTTGGCAATTTTCTCACCTATACGATTCACAAGACAGTCGGCAACTCAAACCAGGGCCAAGATTCTCAGATGCATTCAGCCCTATTTCAACACCAAATATTAACACAATTATCACTCTAGGTTTCGATCTCTGACCTGACAGCATAAGTAAAATCCTTAGCAACACTGGTTAGCTTCTATAAAAGAGATCGTCACATATCAGTTGCTCTAGGGAACTCTTCCCTCCTAGATATAATTGAACAAAGACTTTCAAGGCAGCAAGTGATTACTAATCTATACTGGGAGAGCATTGTGTGAACATACTGTAAGTACTGATAATTAAAAGTCAAATCCTGATACTATTGTAATCTTCATAATTTTCTATTTATTTCAGCAAGGTCAGGATTTTTGTCATACTATTATGAATATATTCAAAGACTATTTTCTCATTTCTAAGGATGTTCACAGGTGGTAGAAGGAGGCGTGTTTCTCCCACCCCCTACCCCATTGCAAAGTATTCTAAAATAATATTATGTCAATGACAAAAGTATTCAGCAAAAATAAACACAATGTACGCACACAGCTGCAAACTGAGTCACAAAAGAGTTTTCAAGGCAAGGCTCATGCAGAGTTATCTGCATACTTTTTGAAGTTCCCACTTTGGACTTCTTCCATTACCTGCAACCTCTTAAAAAGGCCTGAACAATGTTCTTTATCTCAGACGCTTTTCTTCAAGCGGAAATGATGTTCTTAAACAAAATGCCATAATAGCTTCATAAACTATTTTCAGGGAGACAGAAATGTTGGCCATGATGTGACAGATCCAAATGAGGCACATTAAAAATGCATGTGTTCATCCTTTCAGCTAATGGCTTGCTAGAGTTTGGACATACTAGCTGGCTCTCAAAAGCTGTTACAGCTATTGTGTTCAGAGGACACATGCTCCCATCTCAATTAGGCCTTTTTTGGTGGTTCTGTCCTTAATACCTCTTAGAAACTGTTTGTTCTGCTATTTTCTGCCCCCCCAATATATATTCCTACTTGATTTGTCAGGGTGCATGTTATTGAACTTCATGACATTTGGAGAGAAAAACAAATGCCAGCATCATTTCTATTGTTTTCTAGGAAGTCTTTGTTGTTGATTTTGCAGAGGAGTATAGCTATATACAATTGTTTTGCTTTTTTAAAGCATATTGAATTACACTTCAAATTCTACCCAGCCATAGATAAAAAGACAAAAAACTAACTAACAAGCTGATACCTCTTAAATAAGCATAAAAGGAAAGGCAGACATAGTAGTATTTTGCTAATGAATTACATTACCATTAGGAAAGTGTTACTGTTTTGGTTTGTGTGCCTTCAAACTTTTTAAGTGGTCCAAATTTTTTTATGCATTCCAAACTATATTTCTACATACTGCAGATTTTATATCTGGTTAACTGTTAACGAGTCAGACTAATAGCTAGCAATTGCCATGAAAGTTCCAGCCTCATGTAATTAAATGTTGGTTTTCCTTTTCTTTGAAGTCTTACTTCATTCATAATGCTAAAAAAAAAAAAAAAAAAAAAAAAAAAAAAAAAAAAAAAAAAAAAAAAAAAAAAGAGATCCATCATCATAATCTCTTCTCATTTTGTTTATGTTAATAAATCCTCTGAGGTGACAGGGCCTGTGAGATCCTGCACTGATTCTGATGACTAGAGAATCTAGTTCAACATATAAAAAAGCCTCAAAACCCAAGTTTTCTTTCTTGAGGGAACCAAACTCTCTATAGACTGCTCTAGAAATGCAGAATCAGATAGCAGATAAAAGCTAATTTATGAGAGAACTGAAAATAAAAATCTTATGTGAACTTTCAATATTAAATGCCATAGAAGCTGCAGTTTTGATGGTGTGGTTGTTAAACTTGTTTAAATAATGGGTGTGAAAAACACTATCATTATTTACATCTCAGAAACAAAATGCTTTCAAGTCTTAAAAGTAACTAAACTCTCAATCATCAGCAGTAAAACACATACAAGAAATCCCTCATACTATGCAGACTATATTTTGAGATTTGGTGTAAATACATAATCCCAAATTAAGTCTATGTTTTTCCCCTCCTTTAAAGAAAATAAAATTAAAAGCAACACTTAAGTATTTTTTAAATAATGGTTTCTGGAGACCACTCACGAAAACAGAGTTCTCTCTACTTGTCTATCTTTATTTCATTGTATTTAGAACAAACACTGTGGGTAAAGCTATAAGAAGAAACCCATTCGGATAAATATTTAAAATTATTTTAAACTTATAATGCAGTCAGGTGCCATGCTGTATAAATTGGCAGAGACATTCCCACAGGACTGGCCATATACTGTATTTCATTTCATGGTTTGCTTGAAATATTTTAGATAACTAGTTTCCTTCTTAGGAAGTTCTCCAACTATAAATATATGCATTAATTCACACCGATTATAGCCAAGTGTTCTTTATACATTGGAGATTTTGTTTCTGTATCACGACTACAGAATACGAAGCAAGGAGAACCTCCATCCCTTCAAATCAGGCTGTTCAGTGTATATTACAATGACATCGTCTTCCTTTCTTCTTCTTGCCCTTTTACCTTCAAAGCTGCTGCTTTGCAGTGACAATGTACAATGTTAATGCTCACAAGGCAAGAAAGGTGGCTGCAGGGCATCCTGAAGAAATAACTGTTTCTGAAGGAAAGGTGTTTGTTATCCACTGTCTGCCAGCAGCCCTGCTGAAAATCCTTTATGAGTTTTGATGACTAAGTAGTACTATTGGAGACTGTCTATGTTAATGCAGTTTACCATTTATCTCCTTTCTTGGTTTCAGTGCATTACCTGTTAGACACTTCCCAAAGGGGACTGAGGAAGATGTTAAATCACAGAAGGCTAACTGAAACAGATCCTTCTAAACTTTCTCTTTCCCCTATTTCCATCGCACAAATAGGTAGCCTAGGAAGATTCAACTCAATAGGCTAAATTTACTCTTTGTGACCATCCCTCCTAGAATCTCCAGCACAATCTTCCCTGATCTTTGAATTGCAACAGATTATCTTCTTCTAGTTGTATTTTATTTAAAATCAGGATAGCCATCATATGTATCCTGTCAGGCTCACTTTCACTGGATCTTATGCTTTCCTATGTTTCTTCAAGAGAAATATTGCAATTGTTCTCCCCACAAGTACAAAGTCTGTTAGTGCTTTGCATGGCCGGAGGAAGTGATGAGCTTTGACAGCTAAGCACAGTTTGGCCTTCCCCATAAACTACTGCTTGATTCCGAGCAGTCTCTCCACCCTCTCCCATCCCCTGTTTCCAAGGCTGTCTTTTGAAAGAGCACCATTAGTTTATCAGATCTTGTGCACTTTTTTTTATGGCTACGGTATTTATTCCAGGCAGCCTTTGGTTAGACTTAGTACAGTGTCACCTTTCTCTTGTCATTATGAACTGAGCTTCTGTTGCTTTGATTGGAACTGATTTGCTATGAACAGACATATATACTCTAGGATCACATGATTCTGTTCATACATCTACTATTGACATTAAACAGGTCAACTTGTAAGCAGAAGACTAATCTAATAGATGGACATTTGTACCATATAAAAAAAATCCATGCAAGTAATACATGGATATGAATGAATCACATACCAACTTCAAAGCCCCTGGTAAAGTAGGTTTATATGCAATATTTTACATAAACTCTTTGCTTGAAGCCAGTAAATGAGGTTAGGAGTTCCAGTATACATTTTCTATTATTATTAAGTATGTGCTTTTCCATAAACCTGCCTATTACCAAAAAGTTCCTGTACTGGGAGCTTTGAAAACAAGTAGAATAGGTATTTTTCCAGTGATCTGACTATTCAAGAATACTTCAGCATGAGTTACAGCTCATGCAGATATGCTAACTCTTATCCAGTCAAGCAGATGCTGACCATGGTGTGACTACCAGGGTAGCCTTAGGTTGGCCATCAGGTTTAATCAAGGTCTTCAGTAAGGACTGTAACACCTACCTAACCTTGCTGCATTTTATTGCTATTCTAGCCATGCCTATAAAGATTGAAACACAGATGTACTTTAGCAGAAGCCACACAACATGGATGTGGAACACAATCAACGCTTTATAGGGTCACATATTTTAAACCAACACCTTGAAACTACCTTTCAACTGTATATCCTTCCTACTACTTGTAGATCTAGTCTTGATTGATAAATCACTAAGTAATTGAATAAAAGTTCTAATTGGTTCTGAAAAAACTGAGCAATATCAATCCCTTGTTGTCATAGTTTAGCCCCACTCAGGACCAAGCTACACAGTCTCTCACTCATTCTCCCCACCCTCACATGATACAGGGAGGAGAATTGGTAAAGAAAGCAAAACTCGTGGGTTGAAATGAAACAAAAAAAAAATTTAAGAGAAATAACAGAAGAAAAAAAAACCAGAGATGGAAAACAAATACAGTACAATAGCTCACAGCAAATCCTGATGCCCAGTTTCCTCCCAAGAAGCAGAAGATTCCACTCAGCACCCTCCTCACTTATACACTAAGCATGATGTCACAAGGTGTGGAAGAGCCCTTTGGCTAATTTGGGTAAACTTATCCCAGCTGTTGGCTAATTAGTAAACTATCCCAGCTGTGTGCCCCAGCCACAGGTGCCACCAGCTCCAGTTTCTCTCCCAGCTCAGGTGAAAGTTAACTCTGCCCTAGCCAGAACCAGGACACTATCTATTAATAAACTTTCACAAGTTTAAGTAGGAGTGTTCTCCTTTTAACAGACAGGGTTCATCCATTACCTTTGGCTCCAACTTTCTTTCAGCTTAGTTAAAGAAAGGGGCAATAAAAGCTTTCTGAGAAGCATGTCCCTTTAACTACGCTGAAGAAAAGGCTAACAGTCATATTCTCAGAAGATAATAGACATGGCAAAAAAGTCATTATAAATCATTCTAGTTGGATCATCAGTTTCTACATACCAATCTCTTTGCCCTTCTTCGTATTAAGTCCTACTCAGCATTATGCCCTATGCAACAAAAGGCAAGGTATTTGAAAAATGGGGACATATGAGAGTATTATGGGGACATATGAGAGTTCAGGCAAGGTAGCTTCAAGATAATGCAATACCATAAAGCATTTTTCTGCATTTATCTTTCTGGTTTTTTTCAAAGACTAATTTAACAGTACAGCATGTAAATGAATTTTTAGTTATGGATCAAGCATACAACAGCCTTGAAAACAAACAAACAAAAAATGCAAATCCATTGAGTTTCCATATTAGTTTCCCAAATTACAGGACAAGCTGGGTTTGTGGGAACACTTGATTTCACAGGTAAACATCAGCTACTATTCAGAAAGAGAGGTGATCTGACAAAAACAAAGAACAACAACAACAAAAAAACTAAAAAAAAAAACTATTGAGTACTACTTTGCATGTACATGCACTAGGAACAATTCAGGCTTTACGCAGGATAAATATTAAATCCCCATATTTACAAAAAGCTATCTAGTTCACTTTTACAAATCAATCAGAAAGCTGATCTGAAGGACCTACGGCTTTATAGCCTCATTGTAACGCAGAAGCTGAAAAGTGACTGAAGATCTCAAGTTTCAGGAGAGTCAGGTAGCCTGTTGCTGGTGACTAACAAAGGTGCAACAAACCTTCAACAGGTAAACTTCAATAGCCTGCTGTCACCTCTCACCTTTGCTACAAATCATCAAGAAATTTGGAGCAGACTTCAAAAGAAAAGTGGACATTTTGTTATTCAGGTATTAAAAGGAGTCCTGAGTTAGTACAGTAGCTACTCGACAACAACCAAAATTTTGGAATTGATATTAAGACTTGAGTTTCAAAGGCATAAATAAAAATACATCTGCTGCAGAAGAGCTGTTTCTGTTCTGCTATGCTTTCCCTATTATTTCCTGAAGAAAATACATGTATTTCTTCTGAAATGACATGGAAATACCACTCTTCTCCAGTGCAGAGGAATCAAATATACCTTAGCTGCACTTGGAAGAAGGAAAAACCAAAAACCAAACAAAAAAAAACCAAAAACCAAACAAAAAAAAACCAAAAACCAAACAAAAAAAAACCAAAAAACCCACCACCAAAGAAAACCCAAACAAATCAAGACAAACAATCAACACCAAGTTTTGGTTTCATCATTACAAATATCAAACTAATGAGCTACTGACTAACATAATATAAAATATAATTCGATTCTTATTGGCTATATCCACATCAGTAAACACAACACGCCACCCATTCCTGGACATCAAGGTCTACTGGCACAGAGCAACCTATCTGGTAAACTCCTGGCTTACTGTGACAGAGTGACTGCATGCAGACTGCACACTGGAATGTTCATCCAGGCATGTCATCTCTTGAATTGTATGCACACAAAAAATACTTGAGCATGCTAGCTGTTACAGGCAAAAGGAGCGTCTGAAAAATGTGTAAACATTTTAATGAGATACACGTTCTCATTCCAAAGACTGAAAAATTAATTCTATAGACACAATCATAACATCCATCAAAAAAAAAAATTGGTAGCCAAAAACAAGTCTGGTACAGCTTTGATGTTCTTACCACATTAGTGTTTTCTATCATTGAAGCACCAGTGAGTCACCAGCACTTCAGTCCACTGTTGCATTTTAGCAAGATGGTTCCAGCAGGCAGAGGAGAAAGCCTATGCATGAGTATGACATACAGGTCTTCTGTGATAGGTATGAATTTCAGAATACAGCATGGGAACAGTCACTTGCACTTATACACTCTTATTCATGGGTTATGGGTTTCCTGCTATATATACACTCTAGCCTTCACTTGTGCTTTCACCAAACATCTAATAAAGCTAAATTAATGAATTTACTTCACTGTGCAAGTGTCTGAAGGCTGTTTTTGCAGATTTGACGTTTTGTATCTAATTAACTAGTACAAAGGCATCCAATTCTTTTTGCTCTACGCTAATGCTTGGTAAATGTAAATCATTTTAAAGGGTCAACATGAATGAAATAGTTCTTAATGATACTCTGTCAACTTAAAAGCTTGAGACTAAAATGCTGCCATGTCCATTATAATGTCTTAAAGTCACTATAGCGAAGAAGAAAATACAGTATATTTTCATTACAAGAGTGGTTCCAAAAACTCTTATCATTTGATCACATGCTTAATTGTAAAAGTACAAGAAGTTGCAGAGGGACAACAGGACAAAATCATCTCGAAACTGACCATTTTGTTTGAGAAATACTTATTGGAAAAGAGGCCCTTAAGAGTATGCCTTAAAATCAACCGTATCAAGTTCGTCCTGCTTCCTTCTTTGACCATGCACAGACGATGCACGTGCATAGTCAGAGAAGGAAGCAGGACGAACTTGATACAGTTGATTTTACAGGGAAGTTTGGTAAATCTAATTTTTAAAAACAAAAAAAAAAAAAACCTCAAGCGAGCCAACAAAGCAGCCCACTGTAGACTTGCACAGTGAACATCACAGCTTATAAAGAAGAAATTGAGGGATGATAATAGTTAACAGTATATGCTGCAGTGGCAAAAGGTACCTAGTGCCAAAGGAGCAATGAACGGAAAGCATTATTCTGCAGCTGACTTTCCTGCATAAGACCAATGAATAATATTCAGCTGTATGATCACAATCTGAATTGACATTTTGATCATTGTTCTAGAAAACAGCGCAACCATCTCACTGCAGACAGAAAGTTTTAACTGTGGGTGGCAGAAGATAGTTTTAGCTATCAAACATACCAAAACACAATTTAGAGGAAAAGAATACTATGTTAAGACAAATCAACAAATATTTATTTCTTTTGTGACTAAGCTTAGAGAATTTTCTGCGATGCAAGTAAATTAGCATTTCATTATGTCTTTAAATTAAAAACAGCTAATGAATTGTAATTAACATTATTCTACAGAAATCACTGAATTGAAAATGTAAATTAAAAAAAAAAATCTGTCAGTTACATAAAATTAAAGTCTTCCTGTAACATAAGAATGAGACAATGTTAGTATCACTTTCAATTACAATTTTCTGCCTCTGATGTGTAGAGCATTCCTGTAAACAGAGTGACTTACTTTATTTGGAAGAACAGCTTTCCTCCTTGCAGCCAAAGTATTTTCTTGAACACATGCAAGACCAGGTAGCTCTTTGCATTTGTATATCCTTTACCTTATCAATACCAATTTCAAATACAACGTAGAACGAAGATGTTCTGCTAACCAGAGCTCTTGAGTTTGCATCTTCATTGACTAAGCATACCCACAACTGGGGATGTCAGTAGGGCACCCCAAGGGGCATCCCTAGCCACTAGAGGGCAAGCGAAGCACTAAGAGCTCTCCATGCTCAGGTCTCCTGCAGAAATCTTGGTACCACATTTGTATCAAGGCTGCCCTGGACAAGTCTGAAGGATAGGAGTAACAAGAGAGATTCAAATGTAATTTAGTACACTTGAACACTGCTTGAGTGGGAATATAGATTAGTAGGACTTTTGCTTACAGAACTATCATTATTTTACTTTTTTACTGTAATAAAGTACAACTCATATAGTGCAGACAATTAAAGACATGAGAGGAAATCTAAAAAAGTAACTATTTAAGCTTTGAAAAAAAACCAGATCTTGATCCACTGGAAAAAGCACCTATATATTAATAGTTGCACTGAAGACAGAGGACATGAGGGGACAATTACATTTTAAATAAATCACATCCCTAATCACTTCTGTTACACAGGTACAAGATGAGTGGGTGTTAGCACAAGTATCAGGTTCAGGGTTTTGATTTCCAGGACAAGTCTAATCTGACTTGTAGCACCTCAGGTGCCCTAAGGGAAGTTCTCAGGCAACTTGTAAAGTGCTACTTTTGCTCCCCTTTTCTCATTGTAATATGGGGCTACAGAAATTTAAGTGACATTTTGGCACCTTCCTTACAAAGGTAATGATCAGAATAAGTTTGAAGTGCTATTGAATTGCATGCCCTGGTTTTATCACCAGGCCCTTATAAAATACAGCACAAGTAAAGGCAAAAGAAAAAAAAAAAAAAAAAAGAAAGATTTTATTATTTCTGATCTTCAGTCGTCTTCTTCATTAAGCATTTAAGCCAGGCCACTCTTGCATAAAACATCATGAGGAAGAAGTTTGTAATTTATTCTTTTTTCTTCATTATCTACAGCATTTATACCAAAAAAACTTCAAGTTTTCACTCTGCTGAAGTGCAATTTGAAGTTTCACCTTCCAAAAGTTAACCTGTATCCATACTTGCTGGTATGGCTTTTCTTGTTCTCATCTTCAGAATCAAAAATTAGTTAGGGAGGGACAGACTTGGGCAGTGTTATTGTAGATACCTCCTAGCTTTTCTTCAGTGAAGAGCTTTGTTACATCACAAACAGGATCCTAAAATGCTGTTGGTGTTTCAGTATAATCAGAATTGTCACATCCTATAGCCACCCTTGTATTGAGATAGTAGCACATTCAAAAGTGGTCTTGCCTCTTGGCCATCCAAAAAGGAATATTTGTTTTGTGTCTTTGACACAGTTATGACAATTCATGCTGGCCCAACTTTTTTGTTCTTGCTGCTGCTGCTGTTCTCAGTTGGCCTGTAATTCCTAATATTGTCAGCTTCTTTATCTGTTTTAGCTTGAGAAAGTAGTGTTGAGCTTCCTTTTTTATTAAAAAGTCTATTTTAATCACTTTGTAATTAGTGACTGCACAGGTACTTCCCCATCCTTCTTGGAGAAGACGAAAAGAGATGGAAAATAGTTTGTATAGAGAATATAGTTTGTATAGAGAATATAGGTCATAGGTCATGCCGACACATGAGCACGTTGCCGGCTCACTTTTATAAGAGAGGAGAATTACCTTGGCTGTGTATTCAAATGTATTTTAGAATACCTTTAAATGGGAGTGGAAGATACAGATTACACAGGGAAAGCATACTGGCCTTCCTGTATGATATCACAGTTGTTGAGGGGGAAGATGCTGTACTCCTGGCTGGCCCACACTTACCTTGCTAAGCACAGTCCTATCTCTGAAAAGTATTCTCCATAGCCTTTGCACAGGCAGAAGCTATGGCAAGAAGTGCTGACGGATGCTTTTGTATTTAAAAAAGGAATGCTGAATGCAAGGTCAGTAATTTTTAGATGAACACCTCACTTAGGCACAATAGCTCCCACAGGTAAAGGTCGTATCAATTTGTATGATTTCTAATAAGTGCTTGGTGTGCATATATACACTCCTGTGCAGTTGCACTGACCCTGTTCTAAACTTGATTTTTTTCAAGTACCTGGACATTCATCTTATTTCATCACCAAACTGGATTCCATAACCTGGGTTTCAAGAGCTGAGTGAAAAATAACACTTGAAGAAAGGGCTTAGGCAGGGGAGCAGAACAGACCTTAAGATTTAGAAAAAAAAAAAAAAATTAAAAAAAAAAAAAAAAAAAAAAAAAAAAAAGAAAGAGTAAAAGCTCTAAAAGGAAGAAACCTTTCCTGCAAATACCTACCTTTCCAGAATCATTTGCAAGCCTCGCAGACTGCGAGGATGAAAAGGTAGTCTACTGTCACATAGTTTATTATAGAAAGAGTCCAGAGTCTCGTAGTACTCTTCTAAAGTCACCAGTGGCTGTAGTTCTTCAACATGTGTTACTTGTATACCTCCCAGAAGTTGGCTTATCCGTTCTTCCAACAACTGCAGACTTTTTTGAAGTTTGTAATAATTTGGCAATCTCTCAAAAATCTGTGCACACACAGAAATAAAGATTTCCTATGTTACAAAGCATAAAACTTAATCTTAAGAAAAGATAAAAAATAACAAGAAACTATAAAAGAAGAGACACCTAACAACGCAAACAGGGAACCCAAGGGGAGAGAAAAAAAATAATTTAAAAAAATCAGAAATATCAAGTATATTCATTTTGGGGCAAGATATAATGGAATAAGCTTATAAGTATTTTCAGCATTTATACTATAAACACACCAAAAGGCTGTAACAAGATTGATGGATGTCGTCTTTCTCTACATATACAGGAATTAGTAGTCTCAGATTAAGAAAAAAAAAGAAAAATAAATTCAGGCCTACATAAAATGTTTATCACCACAAATACAGTGGTAGAGCTATTCCACACACAGTCAGAAGTGGTTTTGCCAGCCTAATTTATATCAATTCTCAAAAAATAGGAGTCTCTGTTGCTGAAACTAGTTCTTTGCAAGAGTTTGGATGATAACCTAGCTTGTCTTGAGTGTGAAGGGAGAGGAGAAAGGAGGAAGGTATCAGATCTCTGATCTAGAAAATCTATATCAGAAAAGGTTACAAAGTGATCAGACTTGTGAGTCAAGACATAGAAGGTGTGACAGGGAGAAGGCTGGAACAGGGCACCAAGTGAAAAGGGAAAGGCTGCAGTAGTAGTCGTCACTACTTACCATCTACCCAGTTATTACTATAACATAGTTTTCCATACAAAAAATACTGCTGCTAGAACAAGTCAAGTGATTTCAGAATAATCTCTTCAGAAACCCAGGAGAGTACTAGAATCAGAACAGCTTTTGGCACAATAAAAATCTACTGGTTCAGCATTTGCATTTGTTACACAGAAAAACTGCAAAAATCCTTTAAATACTATACCTCTGACCAAGCATTCTACAGACTGACTTGGACACTACTCTACTGCTTCGTTTTTCTAATAATTAGTAACAAAAGTAATAGCACTTAGTACAGCTTTCTAAAATGGGTTAGAATTGGACAAAAAAATATGCCTTCTAAAAACCAAGTGGCTAACAAACATCATGAAGATTTTCACTGACTTTTTCTGTGGATAGATCTTCAGTGCATTTTAAAATAAAAAGCTTTGACTTCAGGTTCAAATACACAACTCTTCTTTGTCTTCCAAAGCAGATACCATCACCACAACTAACTACACACATCGTCTCATCTGCACAATACTTTGTGTGGATATATGACCCCTTCAGAAAATCCCTCAGCAAAGCTTATGAAGAGGAAGCATTTTTCTTTTCAAGGAAGACAGTGTTTATTTTAGCATTAATCAGAATAACACTTTTATTCCAATGACTATCAACACTCTCAAAACTCAGAGTAGAAAGTTTTGCATTAAATTCTAGTTTCTCAGTTTAAGTTCCTTGTAAATCATTCACATTAACAAACCATAGTTTGTTTTCTCCCTCAGTGAAATATGTACGCAAAAATTCAAACAACCACCAGAGAAAGCTTCGGATTGAGTGCTAAATTTTAATATTATTCATTGATTGTAATATAGAACTAGAATATTCTGATATTTGAGCTAGGCGAAATTCCCAACTATGAAATTCCACTGATTATCTCCTTTACTAAGAAATATTTTTTTGATAGAACTATCAATAATATTTCAGCAACCAAGATCCAAGAAAATTTCCTTAAGTGACATGCTGCTATCACTACAGATTTTATTTGTGGTCCTTTGCAGATAATACTTTATCATTTATAATGACAGAAAGCTTGTCAACTCTGAACTTTACACAAGCAGCAGCAGAACTCGCATACTCACTAAGTATCTGACAAAGATTGTTGTTAGTAACAGTACTCCACAGGATTAAATTTAGAATGCAATGTACACAGTTACGCTAAACATAGTAGCTATGTGTTTGCTTTAAATTACTCATCAGTTATCTGCACCAATTAATATTTTGGTTATAGTTTAAAAAAGGATGTCATAACAAGAGGCATTATCATTTACTTTGAAATCTTCTTACTTTGGTCCAGTGATGGTGAACATCCATGGTCCCCAGCATTATGTGACCTGCTGCACTCATACCTGAACGGTCTGTAAATACTACCGTGCGTCCTAAAGATCGAACAAAGCTCTTTACTAATTTGAGTTATTGCAGTTATTCCCACAGTTATTTAAGGCTTAACTATGCTACTAATGTCACAAGCAACACATTTCTGCAGCACAAACACACACAAGTAGGTGCTTTCGTTATTCTCAAAGTTTGAAAGATTGATTCTTGAAAACTTCAGTTCAATATTTTTTTTCATATAAATCTTACCTAGCATTTGCCTTCTGCCTGTTTAAACTTGACAGATTTTTAGTTAACTGGACTTTTTTTTTTCTTACAAAGATTACTTTTAAAGTAAGAGAAAAATCTTAACAGACAGCAAATTCAAAGAATCTGTACAAATCACATATACAGCAGGAAATACATAATGTATGCTTAAAGTATGTATAAATAAGGTAAAGGTTGGTCAAAGAACTATTAGCACAGCCGTTCAACACTACTTCCACAGAACTGTCTGCATCATGCAAGCTGTAAGAAATGCTTTCACATTAGGTTTTTGCTCTTTTTAAAAAGAAATAATAAAGACAACATAAAAGGATAGTACTAGGTTTACTTTTGGGGGGATAAATCAATTTTCAGTCTGAGTATGGTTTTTTTAAGTGAAGTACAAAGATCCTCAACAATTCTTTAGGGTAGAAGCAGAGGCAATTATTTATCAAAATAAGCTTCCACAAAAGCCTTCAGTGTGATGTATTAATCTATAAGACAAAGCTCAAAGAGAAGCTCTTGCTCTCACGAAATTGTTTTTCCAAAATCCTTAAGAGCGAGCAACATTGACTTTAAAGCATCTAGTCCATCCTTGTATCCCAAGGCAAGATCAATTGTACCTGTATAATTACTGACGGGTACTTATCCAGTATATTATCAAAGATCTTCAAAGATGGAGACTATAACAGGTTCATAAGACAGACTTCTCTAGCACTTTAAATCCTTAGCATGCTTAGGTAAAGAAACTAATTTGAAACCCGATACAATTTAAAACTACTACTTATTGTCTACCCACTCTGTCTTTTGACAAAGGATTAGGTGAACCTTCAAATGAAAGCCACTCAGAATTTGAGTATCTGCAGACAGGCATAAAATGTGGTTACACTTAGAGGAAACAGCTACTGCCACAGATCAAACAGCTGTATGAGAAGAATGGTTGGTCAGGTTTACAGAATATTTTGGTTTTCCTGAGAAAATACAGACTTTAATATAGGTATTTTATGGAATATGCATGACAAGAGAAGACAGTATCATTTTAATGGTATTCTATAAAAGTTCTCCTTATATCGTCTCTTTAAAGAGCTACTTGCATTTTTATTTTGAATCCACCAACAATCTATTGCTACATCCACCCTTTCAGAGGTTCAGTCTGAATTTTTTACTTCCATTGTTAGTACTAAGTCTAGGGCCTTCAACTCACTCAGTTTGCGTTTATTAAGAAATAAGAGAGAAGCTTAGTGTAGCAACTACACTACAAGGAAAGGTCACTTTAAAAGATAGTTAAAAGACAGCCAGCAGCTTAAAATCTAAGTTCTCTCCACCTTTCTGGTAAGCCTGGCAGGTTTGTTTTTGCTGTTATCAGAAGCATTTGTGAAAAGAACTAGAGCTCCCTTGTCACAGAAGAGTCATGTTCATCTTTGAATCAATACTGTATTAGGATACATGAAACAAGCGACAGAAATACCTTTAACATTTTTTAATAGTTCAGGTCTCTGTTGGACTAAGCGGCCTAGACTGTGCAGCTGGCTACAACGGTGAGCAACACCCCAGCTTCTCTGCCACCTAAATAAAAACATAATTGAAAGCATTTAATTCTCAACATTATTAAAATAAGAAAAGCACAGAAGTTGAGATGCAGCTGAAAGCCTTATAACACAACTCATAATAACACTCCAAGAGTAATAAAAGCAAAGGCCTACTAAAAAAGCTACCCATGTCATATGCTATTTGAACAGATAAGAAGCCTAAATAAAATTTCAGTCCTTCTTAAAGTTCTAAAAAAAAAACCAAAAAAACAAAACCTAAACCAAAATCAAAGGAGGAATAAAACCAGATATAGGAAAAATAAATATAAAACCTGGTAGTCAGAACAGAACTTGCACATCTCTCCCCCAATAAGAAGGAGGTTAGTAAGTAAATATCAACAGACAAATCAGTATTTGGTTCAGTCATGTGGCATGCAGTTTCTGTTTGTATACTGTGTAATATTTGTCTAGAGAAGCAAATACTGTACATTAGGACATATTTTTTTTTTTTTCCTTTGAGTTTCTAGCCCAAAACATTACCATGATTCCACTGGTAAGCTGCGATATATATACGCATATTTTAGAGGGAAATAATTGTTAAGCCATACAAAAGCTAGGTGCTACATTGGTGACCCTAATAAACATAGTTTTGACATCTCTTCCATCACATACAGATCAGACAAACTCCTAACTAAATTCCAAAAAGCATTTAAATTGTAAAGTTGTCCCAGTGTATTGAAAAATTACATCCTTTTACAAACTTCTAGTTGATATTAAACTGTCTCAAAACAGGAAATTACCATTCCCTTATTGTACTGGGAGTGTGGGATGGAGTTAATTTTCTTCATAGCTCTCTTGTATTTTGTATTTTTTACTAAAACAGTGATGATAACACAGCACTGTTTTGGCTATTGTGCAATGCTGGCACAACATCCAGGTTTTCACCTTCTGTTCCCACTCTGTCCCCCTCCATAAGCAAGCAGGCTGGGGTTGGCAAGAAGCTGGGAGGGGTCACAGCCAGGATAGGTGACTCCAGTTGACCAAAGGGATATTCCAGACCACATGATGTTGTGCTCAGCAATAAATGCTCAGGGAAAGCAGGAGGAAAGGGGGACCCTCGTGGTTATGGTGTTTGTCTTCTCAAGCAAGCATTACACATGCTGAGGCTCTGCTTTCCGTAAGGGGCTAAGCACCTGCCTGCCAACGGGGACAAGTGAATGAACTGCTTCTTTTGCTTAGCTTGAATGCACAGCTTTGCTTCACTTCACCTATTAAACTTCTACCTCGATCCATGAGTTTTCTTGCCTTTGTTCTTCCTATGCTCTTCCTTCCACCCCACTGGGGGCATATGAGTGAGTGGCAGTGTGGGTGCTTAGCTGCTGGCTGGGGTCAACCCACATCAACTCATTTAGGGAAACCCAACTGGCAAAAAAACCCACTCTTTGGGATGCAGAGAACGGTACTATGCCACCGCACTTACGAGGCAATTCTATCTAATGCAAGTCATTTTAATAACTATTTACTGTTACCTAAAAATATCACTTTGCTTTCAGTAACACCAGACAGGAATGTAAAGAGATGGCTTACAGATCCTACCTACCCTTCAGCTGTTCTAAACTTACATATGAAATAAAGCCAATGACTTGGTTATTTTTTCAAACCTCTGCAGGATCATATGTAGTAGTTTCCTATCAAGATACTTGCTTGTCAGATTTCTGACACTTACATTTCTTTCTGAACTATGACAATGTAACTCCTGAAAGGTTAATAACTTTTCACAGAACACAATAGTTTTAGTGTATTTTAAAAGCATAAAATATAAGAAAATTAAACATAAGCCATGAATAAAACCAAACCTATGCATTTGATACTGAAGACTGTTTCAGAAACTTAAAAACCTCCACCACAGCACAGAAATTGTGTTAAAAAATAAAGAACATGGCTTCAGCTTAAAGGAAGCCAGGGTCTTTTACACAGTAAAAGGAACAAAAGTTTGATTTCAGAAGCTCCAGCTCTCTCTTTTCCGGTTAAAAGAAGAACTTAACAGGCTAACCCTTGAAATAAGTCCCCAAAGTTTATTTTTCCATTGTTGAATACCCTCACTGCCATTTTCCCATCCTGAATATCCCACTTCAGAACATCCTCATTCAAAGGCACAAAATTTAAAGAAGGATCATATTTTTTTTTTTCTGGAAAATACTCTGAAGAAGCAAGATCACCAGCTGTACTCAGCCCAGGCAAGCAAACAAATATTTTCCTCCTCTGGAGTGTGGGAAACTAGATACTAGAAAGAACAATATTTTTATTAAGCCTTCAGAGGATGTCAGTATGTAGCACCTACAAAATTACATTTCACTGGCAATCTAGTACCTTTGTAGATATTCACTTAAATTCAGGAAGAGCAATTTTATCCAGCAAAACAACCAAACTAATGCATATGCACAGGTCCTATTTCAAGTGCTTCTGTGTTTGCCTCAACTGGAGCCTATGCTATTAGTTACAAACACTATTTTTTTTTGAGCAGATTGTTAACAGGAAACTTTTGTCCAAATAGAATTCTTCTAGAAAAATATTATTCAGTGCAGTAACACTTTTACATATATGAAATATAGTTGTTTTGCTGGATAAGCTTTTAATGGTCATGGCTAGTATTATACAACACTTCCTTGCTTTGACTTTCTTAATTCAAATCCAACTAATCTAATTTATTACCTGATATCTGAGAGCTGGAGTTGACGAGAGAGTTCAAATTTTAAACGTTCTAGCTCTTTTCTAAGTGGCAAACTCTTTTTCAGCTTTTTTACTGCACTTGCTTCATTATAATCTAGCCAGGATCTGAAAGAAGAAGAGGAAAAAACTCAACAGTAGAGGCATGCTGTATTATCTTTCACACAAATAGTACAACTGAATTCTTATGGTTAACATTAATGGTTTATTTCAAGTTCTCAGGTAATGGGATTTTATAAAAGTAGAGGACAGAAACTGAAATTACTAAACACTTCACCTTAAGATATCTACAAAGGAAAACCTAGTGCTTAACATCTTTGAGAGACTAGGGAATCACATTGAATCAAAATACACTGACAGTGTTACAACCGTAAGACTTATAGGTGTGAAAGGTGTAGAGCAGCAGATTAGTGTGATTTAGGGGGGCAGCTTCAGAACTTACTGCTTTAATGAAAGAAGTTCCCACACATCTGCCTTCTAAAAAAAACCCCACAACCAAAGTTGACTATCAAATAAGGAGGGTGGTATTAAAGAGCTAAGTTAGGGAACTCTTACAGAGCTGAGATGAACACAGATCAAGCAGGTAAAAATTTTACAGTTCTTTTGTCAATAATCACAACCAGGCAAACATGACTCATGGAGTACATCTAAAATTTTCAATAAATAGATCATTCTATTTCTAGGAAAAAGCTACTCTTGAAGAGATTTAGCCTTCGTTCATAGCATAAACTTATTTTCATACCCTTATTTTTACAAATACTTCCACTCTCATACTGTATTCTAAGCAAAAAAATTTCAAACTTGGAAGCAAAAAGAGAGGCCAATGCCAAATGGCTAGGTTTTAAAACCAGACTGTTAATATGTAACTGTTCATGGCATTTCTTGTAAATGTGTAAAAATAAGTAAAAATACTCTCTAGTGTGTTAAATCTCAGTTAAGTGTTTAACAGCAGCATATATTACAGTAGTTTTTTTGCGAGATGCTAGGCAGGATGAGGGGTATTCTTTGCTCTGAAGATACTACCACTGCAGTTCTGCATTTCTTTCAAACGGCATCCAAGTTTCATTTGTACAAAAAGTTTTTCAAGGCAGTATTTTTCACATTTCCCTAAAATGAGCATATACAGATTTTATAAACAACCAACTTCAAATACACAACATACTGAACTAGATGATCTTTAAAGATCCCTTCCAACTCAAACTATTCTATGATTCTATGCTGCACTGAATGCAAGTTCAGTATTTATAATTGCCTCAATTTAAATATTAAGGTTTGTATGCTGAACTACAACTCAGAAGTGCAACACTAAGATATCTGGCAAACTAAAACATTCTTATCTTAGTTTCATGTATTATCTCCCACCCCACCACCAACAGAACATGATTATTAAATACTAACAATAAAGTTAACAGCCATATAGTTTTGTGTTACAGAAGTCCCGTAAGAGGTACGGGGCTATCTGGAGCAAGTGGAACCTCTGCTTCCTTCTGAATCACCACCAGTATTCCACAAAACTGAAAAACTAGATCAACCAAAACTAGATTGACCAAACATGAATGCTGGTCAAAGAGACAAGAATGCCTCAGCTTAGTTGGCAATACAGTTAGCCCAGTAGCTTATCTGAACTCACTTTAATTATAAAAAGCGTGACAGAATTACACGACGGACAATAAAGTTCTGTATTGTTCAGAATCTTTATTGATTGCCTTTAAAAAAACCTCAGCATTAGAATAAGATCACTTTAGGTTACAAAAAAATCAGTTAAATGAAAGCCTTACATACATTAAAGTTGTTTCCACTCTCTGGGCTTGTTCTAGTTCCTCCTCAGGATCCTTGAATCCAGTAAACGAATAGTAAGTCTTATCCCATTTAATAGGTCTGTTCACTGTGCTTTTTGCTTCCTTGTGGGGCTGAGAGTTCACATTCAAACTTTGAATATGCTCTGTAGATAAACTGCAGGAGTTGAGAATATCTAATACTGTGCTCAGGAGATCCCTGGTATGTAATGTAAAACTGACTGCTCGAAAACCTAGAAAATACAAGTCCCACAAAATTAGCAATATTTAAATAAAATTATTTAAAATGCATACACATTTCTCTCATCTTACAAGAACCCAAACAATGAGCGCACAGTTGGAAATTATTATGATATTGTTACTTCAATACTCACTGCAAAATTCACATGCAGTTTAACCTTTAAAACTGTATGTGTCCAAAAAATGTAAATAGAGCTGTTTTAACTTTCTGAATCATTGGACAAACTGGAAACTGAGCTACAGATGCAGCATAACTCAAAAAAGGATGCTTTTACTTTATCAGTGGCGGTTTTGGCCAACAGCTCTACACAATTCACATTATTACCGATCATCACTTTGGATATAATTTACTGTAGAAATGCAGTACTATAACAGCTCTTCATAGGCTATGAACAGAAGCTTCAGAACAAAACATTACATCTGCATGCTGGCTAAAACGAAGTCCCATCACTTAGCTATCAGGTGCAATGGCCCCATTAGAAAGCAAGCGTTAGACTCAAGAGCAGAACACAGCTGCCAGTTCAACTGTTACTTTAAGTAGACTGGGCATAACACTACTATTTTATTGAAAAACAGTATGATTTTGTTTTCTAGCACTAGAGTTCCTCACAATTTGCTCAAGTGTTTTGACTAGCAGAATAGAGAACACAGAATGCATCTGTTAGATAAGGCATATTGGTACATTAGAGATAAATACATAGAATAAAATTAATCAAGCCAGTATTCCAAACTCTGTAATATTTTCTGTAGTCTCAAAGCTAAGAGACAATGTGGTAAATTGAAGCTTCACATACTACACAACTTCTGCTTACAGAGTAAGTTCCTACTGATCCTACAAGCACTCTAACACTCTGACATTGTGTACTACACATTACCTGCAATGAAAACCAAGGATCCAACTGTAGTTCCAGTTAAAGATGACAACAGTATTAAAAGTGTAACATTATAATCTACATCAACCTATGTTTTTTACTTCCTCATACTGTAACTTGACCTCAGCTTTGTAATTTCTCATTCTTTCAATGTTTTTTAAAGCTTAAGATGTTTAATTACTTGGGATGGTCCTAGCTGTCTGATGTAATACATATTTTCATGGTTTGATAGGATTTTATTCAGCTGCAAAGTCATCATGACTGCACATAGCTAAGTAATGGTCTGAAAGAATTTAAATACAGGAAGATACATTCTGCACAATATAAAAGCACCTGAAGCACTGAAGGATTCTTGAACATTAGAAGAGTTTGGTTCTCTTTCTCTTACATAAAAAGTAAGCTGCGTTGGCTTAAAGGAGCGAAATCCTGGTTTCTGTAGATTCTCCAAGTAGCCATTTAACCTCTTCAGAGAGTTTTCATTTACTTCCTGTTTAAAAAAAGAAAAACCAAACCACCACACATTAGAGATTATGAATTTGGCCATTATTCATCTAAACTTTAAAAAATCTTACATGCAGAATTAGTTTTTACAAACTGCCAGCTGCTCTTAACAAGTAGGTATAGATATAGTTAGATATAGTTCATATTCTCAGTATAAATAAATAAATATCTTGCATGAATAAACTGTGTGATTTTAATACCACTTTTAAAGCTTTCAAGCTTAAAGAAATCCATTGATTCATATATAACGCACAGCATTTCAAAGTGATAAAGCAAGTAATACGTATTATAAATTACACTGGAAGGATTCTGTATTTTCTTTATAAAAATTAAACAGAAAATATGACTAATAAATAATGGATGTTTAAGGGATCTATCCTTCTTAAAAATAAAGAAAGTACATCTTTTTGTTCACTGGTAACAATCATATTAAATTCTAATTCCACTTTTGTTTCTCCGACAGCAAGAAAAGCAGAAAATTTCCATCCTTGATATATGACACGTTTATGAAGAAAGCACACTAAAAGATTTTTACCCTTTCTTTGGGATGCTGGCCAAAGAAATCTGGATGCACAGCAAAATAGAAAGGTCTGAGAGCATTGATAGCTTCAGCTCCTGACAAAGTTCTTGACTGAAGAACACATTGCAGCAATATCTTCTCTAGACATAACCTAATAAAGCGATAAAGTGTTTATGTATGATGCAACCAATCAAGTGACAAGCAGATATAAATTACATTAGAATGTGACTGAATGGAGTGAACATTCACAGTTGCAAATATAATCATTTAAACTGGTACCAGAAGTCTGAGTGATGGATTTTTCCCCTTGGAACTCACAAAGCTGTATTTACACGGAGCAAATCCAACAGGTTCAAGAGATAGTGGATGCTAATGGCTCATTAAAGACATGGAAATAAATACAATTACTTTTTCCTCTACTTTCTCAAAGCAGGCTCAAATAAAAATTCAAATTCCCCAGTTAGTAGTTTCAAAGATAAACACTGGCTTCAGTGGTATTTTTTTGTAGCTATTGCTGAAGCTGCTCTTAAAAACCAACCTTTACATGCTTTTGAATCTCAAAGCCAAAACCAGTATTTTTCAAGGAGTGTCAAAAGAATATTAAATTTTACCCAGAAGTAATAATCACAATTCAATCAAAAGAAATTTTGCATTAGTTTGAGGTCCACACACTTGTGCTCTCTTGAAAAAAAAAAATTCAGCTACTTTCCCAAATATACTCCCTTATAGAAGACAAAGTAAGAAGACAGTACTTTTTTTTTGTACTTTGATCTTCCCTGAAAGAGAAGAAAACAAGGACTAAAAAATTTCAGTGATAGGAAGACTGTTTCACTCAAGGAAAAGTTAAGTTGAAGAAGTTCTAGGAAGTTCAGAAAGTACAAAAGATTGAATACCCTCAGTTAGGCATAAATTAAACAGCAGTTCTGCAAAGCCCACACTTGTGTAACAGAAGACTGAAACGGAAGGAAAAACAAGTTCTGAACTAAAGGCCACCAAAATTTCCTGCCATAGCTCAAAGCTGGTGCTCAGGTTAGCAAACTAATTACCAAGAGACAGTCCATTAAAAAGTGGAAAGAAAATGTGAATTGGTAAATACTTAGTAACAGATTTATCCTTTAGCCGATTTTACAGGTTAACAAATTCAACGGGTCAACCATTTTATCTGTGATTAACGTTCATTTTAGTTTGTGACTCAGATGGGCTGGGATTCTGCTCTGTTAAGCAATACTTACTGTATTGCATCACTCATCCAAACTGCAAGCCCCAAACAGGAAAATATATGGCAGATTGGAGGCAAAGCTGCTTCAAATTAACAGAAAACTAGTAACTTTATTAATAATAGTAAGCAAGACTGTTTTACAAAGAGCTATTTGTTCATCATCCTAGACCAAACAATTGTCCTCTAGAAAGAAACATGTGAGACTGCTTCCTGACTGCTTTCATTAATTAAAAAAAAAAAATTTCAAAAAAATCCCCAAATTCGTGCTCAGAAAATATGCAGTACTTTTCATTTTGGCAAACGGTAGAGTAAATGACAACAGGTGTCAAGCAGATTCAATGACCCTTACTTTACCTTTTTTCTGTAAACCTTTCCAGCTCTTCAACTACAAACATTAAAGCAGTAAAAGCTATGTTTTCTGCCCTAAGAGGTGTGCAAATATTTAATTAGCATGTCTTGAAAGTCAGCTTGCTGAAAGCAGGAGACATTTTTGTAAAAAAGTGGAATATAAAATCTGTAATGTAAGATGACTGCTGAAATTTCAAACTGTTGTGACTAAAAACAATTTTAATGCGTATGGATTAAATGGAAGATTAAAAAAAGACAAAATGTATTACTGGCAAACACTTCTACCTCCTTGCTGGCTGCATCTAAGAGACTCTAAGACTAGACATTACTATAGCCCACGATCACACTCAAAACAGTTGGAGATGGTGAAGTATCACAGCAATATCATGTTTTTATGAAGAGCAAAAGTTCTCAATGACAAGAAACGCCAGAGTTGCTCAGTGATGCAGGAAAAAAAAAAACCTCTGCCTGACCTGGCAAGAAAGCAAGCAAAGCACACTGGATAAAAGTTGATAAAAGTCCACTTGGTCACACATTTTACTATTTTGTATCCAGAAACATCAAAATTAGTCACTCTGCTAAGGAAATAGCAGAGATTTTTTTTTTTTTTTTGAAGCAAGTGGACACTAGGTGGTAAAAAGGAAGAAAGTTCTTTCCAGCAAAGGAAAAAAAAAAAACAGTAAATCAACCAGCTACCTATGTGATAGCAATTTTGATTAACAGCCATGCAAGAAACTCACATCCTCCTAGTCCCAGCTGCTAGGAGGAAGTAAGGAGCTCAGTTCCCTCTTCACTTTATTTGTACCCCACTTCCCACATTCACTCTTGAGCTACACTGCATGCTGTTGCCAGCAGTTAGAAAAAAAAAGTTCCAACATACCTGGAAACTATTAATCATACTTCCAAGTTTATTAATCATAAACTTCCATCTGGTGTTCTACAAGAAAAATGGCCACGTATGGTTAACTTCAGTTCCCTTGTGTTCTATCTAAGCAACACTGTCATGCTAGTAGGAAGACTTGGGATTCTAGCCAAAAGTCTATTTTGAACTTGCTTAAAAGAGAAACGCTCAAATGCCAGAATTAGTCTGCGTGACGGAAGGAAGAATTCATTCACTGAAGGTGAAAGACAGAACTCTGAGGCATCCTTCAAGTAAAGTGACAAAACAAATGAATTAAAATGAATTTAGAGAGAGAAAATGCAAGAAAGATACTTATGGCTTTGCTCACAAGGAGTAAGGATTATTCCAAGAACTTCATTCAGATTTGAAGAGCAGAGAAAGGCTTTGTATTTAAATCAAGGTCACAACCACTCTGAGGACAGCCGTCTGCACTTCATGAAAGATATGAAACACAATCTCCACTAGAACACATTATGCAATCATATGCTAGAACAGATTTAATTTATTGATTAAATGATTCCCTCCAGCTTTCTTTTTACTTTTTCTTCACATCTCTGAAGTTTAACTTTTTGGCTTATAGCTTTGGCACTGAAAAGCTTTGTTAAATTAAGCCCATTATTACAGATATATTCTCTCATTTTGAAACACTGAGCTTTAATAACTCAATAATGCAGCAATATATTTGATATCATATTCAGATTCAGACTACCACTTTCCCATAATTAAGCTATTTTAAAACCCTTGTTTTGTTGAGAGTCTTTTTAATATCTCACTCGAGGACACACATATGACTTTTGGAGATTTTCAACTGTGGATGCTCTGTTGAAAGCTTCAAGCTGTAAAGATGAGAAAGCCAACAAAATAAGCATTAAACAAAAATACCAAATCAGTTTTACATATATGCAAGTCATAAGCAAACACTTAAACATATGCTAAAGGTAAATTAGGTCAGCAACACGCCATACCTTCTCACGGCTCTCAAGCAGCAAAACATGTCAGCAACTCAATGGTCAAGCTAACTTTCAGCCATCCACTAACTCACTTAAAAAAAAAAAAAAAAAAAAAAAAAAAAACCTGTTTAGTACTAGAAATGAGTATTTTCCCCTGTTACTTATCCGTGCATTCTCCAAATCCTAGCTGATAACTTTTAATAGTAACACAAACTTGAGCAGTCACACATAAAACCTTAAGTTTTGCATAAGAATGTTTTCAGTTTCCTCTACAAGCAACAAGTTTTACAAATTTGATTTGAAGATGAGTATTTAAAGATGTTCCAGTTAGGAAAAAAACCTAAAAATTTACTTATTGAAAATGTTTCCCACTCTTCCTGGTGTTCAGTTTTCATCTTAAGTATTGAAACAAAAAAAGAGAAGCTTTCTTGAAGCACTAACACATACCAGCTTGTGGAATTTCATGTAATTTTTTACTCTAAGTCCAAAACGTTCAAACAAACAATAACACCTGAAAATGTATATGCCACTATTTTATGTGGGCACAACGTAAAACCAAAGGGAAAGACACTGTCATACAGCAATGCCCAGAAACCTTTAGCAAAAGTTTATGGCATTCATAAAAACAAATCAGCAATTTTTACTAGTAACACCTGCACTATGCAACTGTAATTGAGTGTTTTCCAACAGCAGATAAACCACTTAGCACATCAGAGTGCAAATATATACCTAATTATTAGGAATTATGAGGGAAGTTCCCTATTGGGAATGTTTTCTTGTATGTTTTCATGCGCTTTTTAAAGAAAATATACTTTGCACTTTTCAAAATAACATGTTCCTGCTAAGTATGCCATCTTAAAGGACCTGGGATGAGCATTGTCGAAGAAATCAGAGTATCAGAGAAACAACATCTCTGTTCCAACACAGCAGGATAGTTCCTGTGGCTGTTTTGCAAAACACTTGAAGTTTTAGAAGTGCATCTTACTAATACAACTATACTTAACTATGAATATAAATTGATTACCAAATATTTTACTAGAGGTGAACGGGGTGAGAAAAAAATAAGCTAAAATATTCCCAAAATACTTTATAATTTTTGTCTTCTGATTTTCAACTAGGTGGGCAAGACAATAATAATTTTATTTTTCATGTCCCTAACAACAGTCCTAATCATAAACTAACTTAAATACATTAACAAGCTCTCTGGTAATAGAACAGTTTTCTCTCTCTGTAATTTTAGCTTCAGGGATTTGGACAGAGGACAGAAAAAACCAAGAATGTCACTAATCTGTGGTGACACTTTATATAACCAGACAAAGGCATCATTGTTTCTCATTTTAAATGCTCTCTTAACTGCTTAGAAATTGTTGCATTGCTCAGTTAAAAAAGAAAATCTCCTGGTTTTGAGTAAGTTTCACCTGCACCACACCTCAAAGATATGTTTGCTAACACAAAACAAAGTATTACATTGCAGTCATTTCGCAAAAGCCTTTGGAAACACGACACTGCACACTAGCACCTCGCTGCTCAAAGCGAGATCATCTATTTCAGCTGTTTACCTGCGCTTGACCCGCAAGACAGTATGAAGAAAACAGCACATAAATAAACGACAGCGAAAATAAGCTTCGGTGGAACTGATTGACGCAGTGCTTGAAAGAAAATAAGCTCTAGTGATCCAGCCACTAGCAGTTTTAACTATTTAGAGCCGAGTCCTGTTGGAATTCACTTAAAATTCACTAACGGTAAGGACGTCGGTCTTTCCGACAGCCTCTGAACTGTCAGCGCTGCCTGTCACGGGCCTCCCCCCCGCCCCGTTAAGAAGGCAGGGAATCACCGTCCGGCAGCAGTCCTCGGGAACGCCGGTGCTGACCGCCCCGGGCCGCCGGCTGCGCCCAGGCAGGTGTCCCGCCACTCAGCCACCGGCGGCCCCGCACACCTGACGAGCCTGCACCGCCCCCAACGGCCGCCCCACGCGTGCCCGCGCGCACGTAGCGCTACGCCCGCACGGACCCGCCGCCGCCGCCGCCGCAGGAGCAGCGACAGAGTCCGGCCGGGTTTCACGGCAGCCCCGCCACCCAGACTCAGCCTCGCCGGCTCCCCGTGGTGTCGCGTTGCCTCCCTTCCACTCTCCCCGGCGTCCCCCCTCACGGAGGATCCGGAGGCCGCCGATCCCCCTTACCGCCACGGCCGGACAGCGCCCGCCGGGGCTCGGCCCCCATCTCCTGGCGCAGCCGCCCCCGCCGACGGCCCCGGAGGCGGCGGGAGGGGGCGGGGCAGCGCGGCGGCGGGCTAGCGGATTCCTGCCGGGGGCGCCGCGCGCCTGCGCTCCCGGCCCCGCCGGCTTCTGCGCGAGCGGCCGCTCCGCCGCCGCCTCCCCGCGTTCACGTGGCGGCCGCGCGCCCTCCCCCGCGCAGGCGCGGTCCGCCGCCGCCGGCCACGCGCGCGCCGCGCCTGAGGGCCAGAGGGGTCTCCCGCGGCCCGGGGGCGAACACGGCGCCTTGGGCCTGGGGCCGTGCCTTGCGCTTTCGCAAAATGGCTTAAGTGAAACAAACACGTTTATTTCACGCTTTAGGTGTTGTTGCTGCCCTTGGTTACAAACTGCACCCCTTCTTGAAAGTCTGAATGGTGGTGTGACAGCCGTTTCTCAAAGGCCTGTAACACAAGATCTAGAGAAGCAGTCCCTTTCCATTTCAGTAATAGTAGAGTTATGCCCACAGCTGGTACTCGGGGGCACATGGAAGGGAAATCTCCAACACAAGAAATTGCTGCTCTTCTGCAAAGAGGAGGGAAGGGGTTACCCAGGTACTCGCGTGTGCTTTTCCTTTGTTCTGCAGAAAAAAAAAACGCCAAGTGGGCGAAGAACCAACTGTGAGCTCTGCAGTCCCCAGGGAAAAGCAAAACCTGTTTTCCTGCAGTTACTAATGCTCAATGTATACGTACATTTACACATCTGTTATTCTTCTTCAGGGTGGTTGGTGTCAAGAAACAGCTGATGCAGAGACATGCAACCTCAGAGCAAAAACATCTATTGCTGATGAGTTTCAGAACAGAGAGAGATTAACTGTTAGGGGTTGGAGTTATTTGCATACAATCTATTGCATTTGCTGGCAGGAAAGGTTAAAAAGAGGACTGACAAGGTTGAGGAACTATCTGTAGCTCAGTGAAGCTTTAAATCAAGTTAACACTCTCACAACCCTTGGGAGATTTGCATAATTTCCATAATGTGCAGCATGTTTTTTGCCTCCCGATAGGAGCCATCAGTTATGTAAGCAAATTGGTTGCATAATTATGCAGATGAGAAAATAAATTTAATTGATTCAACAGAAAAGTGTGCTGTTCATTTCACCCGGGACTTCTTTTAACTCGGTGAGGAATAAACTGGGAGAGGTAATCAGCAGGTGGCACTGCCAGATACCGACTCCATTGCGTAGGGTAGCCATTTTCAAACAGAGCCAGAGCAACCTGCCCCCTGAGCGCAGGAATTAATTCCTACTTTTTAGCTACAGGTCTCAACACTTACTGCTTATGAGTATCACCACAATATTCTGTGGGAGTAGTATTGTGGCTTTATCTGGTCTTGTTATTCCCCATCAGTTCCCAGGATACATTCCACTGGCTCAGCAAGAGACATTTCCGAATGGAAAGCTTGTTTTATACTAGATAAAATTAACATCTGAAAAAGTTTGTATTTTGACTACCTCTTGTCTGCTAACAGAAGGAGAATTTTAAGCATCACAATAAAGTTGCTACAAGTGGCAAGTGAGCTATTTTTTCCTTGCTCCTTTGTTTCTGTTCTGGTCTTCAGTCTGCAGACGGTCAAAAAGTGGCATCAGTCTCTCCAGTCCCATCACACAAAATGGCACAGAAGCACTGAGGCCAGTGATGTCAGCGTTAATTTTTGATACCACTACTCATACTAGCCGTTTTAGAAAAGAGTTATGCAGAAGGGGTTAAGACTGAAAAATGTAGACCTGGGATTTGCCAAATACCTCTGCAAAGATGCAAGATGCATCTGGAGAATGTGAAAGCACAAAAATGTGAATTAGTAATTGCTCTTAGTGTGGCCATATTTTACCAAGTTGAGGAGTACAGCATGAATATTTTGGTAATTAAAAGTTTGATTATTACACTAGGGACATGTAATTTTATTATTTCTCCTAATTTGAAACACTAACATCCATCAGAATTCTTCAGCGAATTGAGCACAGCCCACAGGCCTCGCTGTAGCCTCCACGCGAGTCTGTAGTTAAAACTGGAAGCTGGCCATGTCCACAGCTGGGAGTTTCATTTATTCATGAGCATTTGCAACATTATGTGCTCTGGCATGGTGAAAACCTGCATGATCTGACTGATTTCACACTTCTTAACCTCCTCATGCAGCACATCATACTCTAGATTCTTGTAGCAGTTACGAGATATTAAACTCTCCACGTCTGCTTTGCCATTTGTCTGTCCTCCTGCATACCTCAGAATATTAATTATAAGGATCTGGACGGAATGAAATAATTTAACGACAATACTGACTCACAGATAGTTTGGATACTTAATATAAAGAATAAAAAACGTTTATTAACATCTTAACAACTTCTCCAAAATGATCCCCCAAATTGCTCTATATATATTAGGAAACATCGTAAAACTATCAAGCTTCTATTTCTAGCTTCTCACCTCCATCCCCAATGCAAGTTAAGAAACTCAAAACTATCAATGTTTTGAAACAAAACTGTGCTAAGTCTTCCAAACAACATTATTCTGTTTTAGTTACAAGAAACTATCCATACCTAACAAAAGTAATCTTTCCAAGAGCATACCTTGTAATCAGTGAAAACTGAAGAAAGATTTTCACAAAGGGAATTTCTCATGCATCTAACAACATACTGAAGGAGCACAGCGTTGTCTAGAGCTAGCTACTGACTGCAGCACAGGAAAGGTTCTTCTTGCACATTTTCCTGTCTCTGTCTGCAAACAGGTAAGCATACATTTTATTTCCTATATGAAAAATTAAATATAGCAAACGAGTTGCTTAATCTCAAATACAGAAGTTCTTTCAGCTACTAAGAAAAAGTAACCTATACCTGGGGAAAAGCAAAGATATGATATTGTCTACCAAGTGCCTGGCTCTGCAAATTTCAGTCTGTGTTGTACTTAACATTTTTTTTTTTAAACATTTTTTCATCTTTCCAGGCTCGTTTCCATTGCACATTGGAGTTTTGTCCTGTTTAGCACATAGAATTTCTGTCACCAAAATGGTACTGAGAATGTTGCTCAAGAAACCTTTCTGACATTTTGATACACATCAAAATGACCAGATTTGTATGGTATTTTCAAGTGGACCCAGAAATACAGGACTTAACAGTAAAGTTGTTTAAGTTGCCTACTGGTTTATCATGGTGATATGGAGAAACACTGCATTAACAGAAACATGAGATACACCAGTTGTAACAAAACAACTGCGCAATGATGTGGGGAGCTTGCATTCCTTGTTAATATAAAACATGACTGAGATTGCATCCTGTCAGCTGAAGATGGTACTCAAGAGGTGGAGCCAAAACATTGTACAAATTTTACACAGTTCCAAGTTAAGCTAGAAGGTCAATGATTAACCTCTATCTGAAAAATAAAGCAACATTTGGAATTTTTTTCTGGGGATGATCTAAGTGAAAATTCAAGGTTGCTTATAATGAAAAAAATAATGCTGTTTCTATAACATCCCAAGCTTTGAAGCCATACAGATTACTAAGAGAATTTTGTCTTTCTGCGTCTCTCAAATACAGTATTATCCACATCTGGTACCACTTACAGAAGTGTGGGATTTAGCTAGGGTTCAGATAGCCTCTGTCTAATTCCAAGGGAGATTAAGCTACAAAGGATCTTACAAAAAGTAATTAGCAAAAATGACTTAGTTTTTCACTGCCAGTTTTAGTTTGTTGAAACCTTCCAAAATTGCTCTTGCCAGCAATGCTAGAGTGGCTGGAAGAATAGCAGTTTAGATCCCTCATCTGAAACCTGATCATTTCTTAATCCAGTCTTTCAGCTACTGAGGAACAAAAGCAGCAGAATGCTGCTGGATTTGACCCAGTGGATAGCCTTACAAATGGCAGAGCCACCTTGGTGAATACCAAGTGGTGGAACCCAAAGTCTGTTTGAAGTAGTGCCTGCTGTTGTTTTAGGAGAAATTTTGAGGTAAGGGGCTTTTAAAGAAATGCTGATTGTTAGTACTGAATCTAGAATTTTTTAGAAGGAAACCAGGTGAGATCCCTACGGAAGAATGATACCCTCTAAAAACACAAGAGCCTCCATCCTTGCATTTTTCTGTACAGGTGGCACATGAAGAAGGCAGTGATGTTGGCGGTCATCAGGTTCAATCCTCTTCCTTCTAGTAGCAACTCTCAGACAGACTGGATGAGCAGTGATCAAAAAGAGTCAGGACCCGACCCTGAAGAGGGTCAGGAATCTAACAACTGTTGACCAGATTAACGACATCAGATTAATGGCATGAACCTCAAGACCCCTCCAAACAAAAAAACAGACACCCCTCCAAAACCCTCCACAACTGTCCAGCGCCAAGATCATGATGGCTTTTGTGATTCAGAGGCACAAAGAACACCTGCAATGATGGTGCTGGGACTGGGAAGAGACTCGTGCTGCCCCAAAGAAGAAAAATATTTTTCAAACATTGAGGACTTATACCACCATCTTGATCTCACTTAAGATGGAACAGCCGTAAAAAAACCTAGGAACTTCTGTACCCAAGAGAGCAGAAATTTTCAGCACAAAAAGCTCTGAAGGGGATGGAGAGCAGGACCAGAAGAGTTGTATTACTGGTATGTTTGTGAATGTTGGTACTGGAGATCTAAACTAACACTACAGAATTGGGGAGCTCAGGAAAGTATCAACTTTGACAGAGATGCCATTGGTTTGCCACACAAGTTTTCAAATATGAAATGTTTGGTTCTTCTTACTCAGGCTGCAGATCAGTACATGAAGTGTGACTTAAGCAACTCATGCTTTGAATCTGATTCAGGATTTGCAGCTGGAAAAAAGAATTCCTGAAGAACCAGTTATGCTAGAACCAGCTTGCTAGAAGCCTCCATCTCATCATGTAGTTGGCAAAAACTAAAAAATGGGCAGAACCACTTCCCTCTAAGAGCACAATCAAAGGAGAAAGCAAGTTTTCCTTTTCATTGGAAGTATGCATATACACAAATGTGAAGCCATATACAAGTTATTATCAAGACACAACTAAACCTTCAACTGTGAGCAACTTGTGTAGACTCTCTCAGTTCTGTGAATGAAAGTATCCTAAGTCAGGCATGTCTCAACTGATTTTGAAGTTATTTTATTCTCAGTGCTTTTTACTAGGTTTTTGGAGTAAGGAAATTAAGATCTAAGGGGCACACAGATGGGACAACATCCTCAAAAGATACTGTGAGGAAGCCAAAAGGAAACTTGTATTATTTCTACAGACTATGAAGAGATGTGGAAAATGTCTCACTCAAGAACAGTGGATGCACTCAATCAGTGCACTTCTATACTACCACCTGCTGGGAGAAGAATAACAATTAGTGCTAGATTCTCCATTAAAAAGGAGAATGCAGGTTCTGAGGCTGTTGCTTCCTCATTATCTAACGATGCCATTACAAAACATCTATGTAAGTCAGTGTGACAGTCTTATAGTCAGGGAAAAAATACTCTTTCTATGCTACTATCTTCATTATCATCAATATAAGTATTTAAAATCAATTTAAGTTTGAAGCCTTGCTGTAAAACAGTAAGGCACAGTCTGAACACAGTGGGAACTGCCTTTATTAATTTGTATTATTTTCAACAATGATTGCTTTAACCACTAAAACCCAAAAGTCTTTACCATTTAAGGACTAGTGAAACAGCCAGACCTTCCCAGCCCATTTCATATTCTCCTGAAGCCATTTTAGAGCAGATGTGAGCTCCAAGCTGTAAACTTCTTCCATATTCACATTCATTGTCATATGCTTAAGAAAAAGCTTTGGATCAGATATGCGAGCAGCCAGGACCAGTCTCTCCACTGCCGCTTGATAGTCACTGTTATTCTGAACTGTCTGATCTTCACATCTGTAAGTGAATTTTTACAAATACAGAATTAGGTACCACACAGGCCCTGTGTCACTTGCCTGATGCTTTATACGGGCAACAAGACTATAAAAACATTACAATAATGCCTTGTGTTCACTTAACTTATAATAGATTATGTTAATTTCTAGACAAATTTTGGCTGATTATTCTGAAGAATAAAAAAGTTAGAAAAAGTATATTTTTAACATATTTTATGGTAATGAAAAGCAATAGGATTTAATGCCAGTGCAGTGATCTGCCATATTTATAGCACATTTCATGAAGAAATATTCGACTGTTGGAAAATTCAGTAAAGGAATGTAAACCATTTTATGAACTGGATATAGCAAGAATTCATGTATATACTTGAATCCAAAAGGATTACTCATTTTTGGCATGTAATAATTTTTGGAATAAGTATGTGCCTAAGTGATATGCCTATGTTTTTGCAAGAGCAGAACTTACTCTTTAAGCAAACAAGCAGAGATACAATAGCATACACATGAAAACAAGAGATATAAACCTTCTAATTTATCAAAAGAGCAAAATTAAGAGATGTATTCCTTGGGAAGGGTAGTGGGGAAGGAAGACAAAGTATTCAAATTTGAGATGCCCCTGTTCATCCTTCATAAGAAATGTAACTTTTCTATGCAGTTTCACATTCTGATGCTGAGCCAGTCAATCTCAGAGGAAATGGGATCTTGAAAAATAAATTGCAGGTATAATCTAGTGACAGTAGCTGGTGGTTTATGGACAAAAGAAAAAAGCAACAAACCACACTTTTATCTGAATGTATTAAGTCTTACAGGAAGGGAGAAAAAAAAAAGTTAATATTGAGATATCCATGATAAAGAGAATAAAGTAAAATGGCTTCACGCACTTTGCAAAAACAGCCAAGAAATAGTAGAGTTGCTTTTTGAAAGGAGTAACTTTTTGACTGTGCTGTTCTACTCCATTGCCTAACCACAACACCAGAATCTATACATCAAGATATCAAGTTACCCTGTTTTTGAAAATAAAGCACACTCTTAATGTGGTAGACACATTCAGTTACGGAACACAGGGTGATATCACTCTGGAACACTTACTTTTCTGCTATACACATGTAAAATTAATAATAATAAACCCCCCTCCCCAAACATTTACCGTTCTATAACCAATTTAGATAAAAAGGATTAAAAACAAGTTTTAAACCAAGCATTCTCTTTCCCAGCCAATGTAAAGAAAGATCTCTCATTAACTACATGATCACAGATAAATAATATAAAAATGGTACATATCTGACAACAAACCTTTTCAGTATTATTTGAAGAGTTTGACTAGAAACCATTGGACTTTGAATATCACTGGCATTTGAAACAAGAAATATTTCAATGGCCAACAGCATCTCAACCTCAGACAGGTAAGACGGAATCGTCAAAACTTTGTGATATAAATTTCCCTGCAGTGGTGGGTAGCAACCCAATGATAAAGCACCTGAGAGTAAATGCAGAAATGTAAAGAATTAGGATTACCAATACTGAACATAGATCTGTTTTCTTCACTATGTGACTAGGAATGTGGAAAAAGAAACCCCCAAACTCTTAATGGATTTTACTGTTTCACCTGTGAAATGGCCTGATTTGAGAACACAGCAAATAGGATTCACTCATAATATTCACTGCTGTAAAATGTTACTTTTATCAATGAATATTATCAGCGATGATTAAAAAGCTCTGTCAGAAATCTGGGGACTCCAAGTGTGTAATAATGCAAGCACAAATTAGGACAGGTCAGACAGAAGCTACCATCATAGTGAGAGGACATTTGAACAGCATCTCCCTCTTTGGAAAAACAATCATGTCAATGTTAACAAAGCCAAGTATCCGTTCCAGGAGGGATGGACTCCTTAAGCAGCTTGCTAACCACAATTCTAAGACAGACTCAAATAACGTAAATAATGTGACAATATGGAGAGATGGCTCTTGGTGGACTCTATCAGAGTGGCACACCCAGTGTTATCTTAGCTCAGAAGTGGGGAGTTTAAAACAATCTCAGACTGTTAGCTTTCAGTTGAAAGGAACTTTCCTTTAGTTATGAGAAACTTCTTAGGCAGACCTCTCAAATCTTAAGTATTAATAATTTTACAACCACAGCTGTAAACAGAAATATAAAGAAATCTAATTTTCCTAGATGAAAAAGTGAGGATGATGCACTTCATAACCGTTTCAGGGTTCACATTTTTAAAATTCTGAAACTGAACATAAAAAATTAATTTTATCAGATTTACATTTATTTCATGCCAGGTAATATACACTGATTCATATTTCCAACTGTCACTATTTCCTAATAGATATTTTTGTTACAAATAAACTCCCGATACTGACATAGAAAATACTGTTTTCTTCTTACAAAGTATACTCTTATCCATTTCTCCCCCACATACTGAGCTGTTATGAGCGTATGTTATCCAAAGAACATCAGGGAAGGATATTTTTTAAGAAGCAACTTACTTTTGTAATAGGTCCTAGCTTTAGACCACAAAGAACTTCTTCCCAAAGCTGTGATTAATCCTCTAAGTAAAATAAAATCAATAGCTATGTTTTTTGAAAGCATGAAGTCTACTGCAGAAGATGAGACACCAAGGTTCTTGCTCTCAAAACAGGCATTTATCAGCTTGTTAAAAAGGCAGCTGTACTGAGAAACATCTATAGTATCTGAAATGAAATGAAGAATATTAACTACTGGAATAAGTCAAATGCAAATCTAATTGAAGAATCCCTTCTCAATCAGTACCTAAATCAAGAGTCTTGCTTCTATCAGCAAAACGGAACAATGTTTAGATAACTTACAATAATGCTTTATTCATCGAAGTCTTTTCATAGTTAGTTCATTCACGTTGTGAAAGAGAAGTGTTAAAGTCTAAGTAATAATTTGCTGGCAAAACCAGCCAGATCAGATAAAAATATATTCATTTGCCCAAGCCTATAAATACAATCTTCACTCAATCTCTCAGACTTAAAATTTGCACCAATATAAATCACACTGGTGCTTCAAGTTCTGCTTCTCTCTTACTCTGAACTGTCTAGTTCCTCTCAACTGTCCCCTTGTTGGCAGGACTGAGCAGCCTTGTATCCACCTCATGCCTGAAAGGACTAGATCCTTTTAGGATTCTCCAAGTAGCTGGTCTTCCAGCTAAGCTCTCCTAACATACCTAAAAGCTCACACTGGCAATAGGACTGAAATCTACACACAGAATCAGTTGAGGTTTCCTCAATGGAGCCTAAGTAACTATGCATCTCATCTTGAAGTACACATCCAAAATTTGTCAGATAACTTGAGCCCAAAAGAACACTCAGTTCTTAACATGGTATATAAAATAAGCCTAGGTTAGCTAGCTCAGTTATAGGAAAAAACAAATGCATTCATCTGAAAGTAAGATAAAATTAATCGTTCCAGTGACATCCCTATTTTATTTTATTGTATAGACTGTGTATGATCCTTAAAAATTTAGTGGGTCTTTCCTGTTCCCCTGTGTAACTGAGCCAACTGGAAAAAGAGGACAGATGTATAAACTCCGTGTGTGTGGTACATGCATGTGTGTGTGCGCATGTGTGCAGCAAGAACTGCAGAGTAGAATACATATTTTAACTGACACTACACTCTCTGGAAAAAAAAAACGGGCTTATATAAAACGATCTTGCTTCTTCAACAGAATTTAGCTGGGAAACAAACAAAGAGAACAGTACAGATTAATCTATTAAAATTTTATCTCTTAGCGCTGTACCTTTTTCTTTACTTACCAGAGTGATTTTGAAAACCTGGTAAGTTCTGCAGAACTTCAAATGCCTGCCTGTATAAACTCTTCTTCAAGCATTTGTGCACCAGCGTACATAACAGATTATGTCGACTGAGGATGTCCATCTTATCACAGGGCCACAATGGTGCATTTGTGGTCCACTCTGACTCTGTGGCAAACAACACTGCAGTGTTATTTCTATGAATAACATAATGCTGAGACTTTTGGACATTAAGAGTATACTGTAAATTGTAGCAGAGAACAAATTTCAGAATTTCACAGAAAATGCAGTTCTAGTTATTAACAATTTGTTCCTTATCACCAGTACTTCTCAGATGGATTCTCTGAACCTTTATATTGTAAATAAGCCCCTTTATTAAATATCAGGGTAGTAAAATGGACTTTCAGTTGCATATATGTGTGTGTATAAATATGTATATATCTAGGTACATATAAAAATTGAATAGCAAATTTTAGATCCTCTATATTACCTCATATACACCTTCTATTCTTGTTTATACTTCTGTGTGATCAGAATTCCAAAAAGCCAGTAATAATGCATTATTTAATTGCAGAAATATGGTACTATTCTAAAGCTGTTTTCCTAAATGTGGATATTCTGAGGGGTAAAGAATCAGTGCACTGACCCAAGCCTGAAAATTTTTTGACACTGAATGTCAAAGGAAATCCACATGGGGTAGGGTCATTTTCCAAGGTGCACCCCTCCCTTATTATGGTAGGCTTTTGAGGAGAATGGTGTTGATGGCACACTACTGTGAAACCAATTTTTTTCAGAAAAGTTATTAGTCATAGTATTTCTTACACATATCAAGAAGAATACTAACTAGTAAGATGGATCACATTTTATTTTTGTTATCCCAGTATTAACTTTATGTCATAACACAGACCAGTTTGTAACCTTTACCTGAAATCTGTCATAGAAGGGGACTGTTCAAATTTAAGTCAAAACTCAGTTTTTTATAAAACAAGCTTACCTCTCAATACCCATGTTGCTCCATCCAGACTTCCAGTTTTAAGAAAAATTTCTGCAGCTTTATTAACAATTTGACATCTTGATGCAAATCTCTCTGCACCTGTAAGTCCTTTCAAGACTGTAAAATGTATCTGTAGCTCATGCAATTTATCCAAAACCTTCCTTCCCTAGCATAAGAGCGAGAAGGGAAAGGGGGAATGTGAGAGAAAGCAATGGTGTCAGTGAACGCAGAGTATATTTACACAAAATGCCACAGAACGAAACTCGAAACTAGACATGTCACAGCTCTTGCATAGTGTGTGCCTCAGTAACGAGGTGGCTTATTAAAAATCATGGCCATGTGCGTGCACACATTGTGGTGGCGGAATGAGGGTTGTGAAGGTAGAGGGAAAGGGAGGTTTAGGAAAACAAAGGAGTCGACAGAAAATGAAACTTAGGTATTAAGCTAATGTTTTGAAAATTTTTTATGCATATGCACATACATACTGTGGATTCGCATACGCTCAAAACTGGAGACTTTTGAAGGCCTACAAGTACCTGCAATGGTTTACCTCAGCATAACCTATAAAAGAATACTAGCTACACCATTGCAGTTAATATTTAAAGTGTAAAGAACCCATTCAACTGTAGATGCATGTGGCTGAAGGGAAAAAATACATACCAGAAAGACTGAGGTGAAGATTTGACAGTAAAATACAAACTTGAAATCTAAGTGCAAACCAGATAGAAAATAGAAAATTAAGGAAGATCTGCATCTGTTCCATCCTTCTAGGAAAAGGAAGTGCCACTAAGAAACAGGTCTTTATAGAAAGATGGAAACCACGGTTGCCAAAGGAGTTGCAGGATTCTCTACAAGAAAATATCCAGAAAGTAATCTAGTGTTGCTTGAAGAGCCGTCTCCATGGAAGACGTATTCATGTTTCAAATCTGCATGTTTTTTCAAAGTACATCTCTTTTATGAACTTTCCTTAGCTCTTACAAAGAATATTCTCTTCAGGACCAAGGAGCATACATATTTTACCCCTTTTTACACACTTCACATGTACACATTTTACCCCTGAGAGACACCAAGCATCAAAGCTATGTGATAAAGAGGTTCGATGTTCATGAAGGGAAACTGATCTGAAAAGCACATCTAGAGCTTTAGGCAGTCCCAAATATTCTTAAAATGGCATAGGGCATGTCCTAAAGCCAAAATCACTTCAGGCACAAGCAGGAAGAGTAAGTTCTTCACTCCGTCTTATTTTCTGGACCACTTCTTGGAACAAGCAAGACATGGGATCAAGCAGATACTATCCCATAACCACAGCATTAGGGACTTATCTGATACATATAATGGAGCAAAACTGGTTAGAGATAGGTAGGAACGATAGTACTGGTTCATCTCTGAAGCAGAGATCAGTTTGGGATCTGCCAGTTCTGATAAAAATAATTCAGTGCACAACCTGCACAACAATAATTCAGTGCACAACAACAATGTTGATAACAACGTTCTCGAAGAAGCAATGATCTTTGCTCTAGACATGAAAAAAAAAAATCATAGTGTTCTAAGAACTGTCTACTTCTAGTAACTCCTGTTATATGAGAAAAACACTACACATGGTTTTGACACCTTCCACCTCTGAAATTAGGACATGAAGACAAACCTCCTTGAAATATCAGAGGTCCTGCAATCCAAGTATCAGAATTTCCCTTGAGATAGATTTGGAAAACAGCTGACATGTATGAAGGTATTTCTCTACAAACACTGAACATATTCTGTCTCTGCTGAAGAAGACAGCCAAACCCAAGCCAGATTAAGCTCTTCAACAGGCATGCGAGCACTGATCACTCCTCAATGCCAAAAATTTAGACTACCTCTTCTATGGCCAGGAATATCTTAACTGTTCTGAGTTTTGTGGAACAAAAATGCTTAAAAAAGTTCTAGTACAGTGCTACAAAAGTGCTGATGCAAAGACCCTCTCTCCATCCCTGCACTACTAAACAGTACCACACTGTGCTGCAGCTTGGTAGGAAACCTGTTAAAGAACATTCAACTCAACAAGCTGATGCTGCAAAATTAATGATTCATTAAAACAGGTGTATTGCCTCTAGACCAAGCACCTCTATCAAGTATCTCTTGGGACTTGGGTTGACCCAGGAAACAGACTGAGCAGTGCACAGGTTTTACATAACAGAAGGTCATCCCCTAGAGATAATAGTACAGAAGACATTTTAATCCTTTGATGCAAACGAGAAACGGTTCCTTGACTATAACTCACAAAAAAACCAAGAGACAAAAGGGGACAAGGAGAGTGTTTGCTTTTGTTCATAAAAATACATACTGGAAATCATCTTGTATGGGATGAGGAACATCCCAGTACAGCATAATTATTAGTTGTAAGGATCAGGCCCATTGACACAAAGGTAAGTTCAGAACGTTCGACTGAGTCCAGAGGAAAGCCACGGAGATGATCAGAGGGCTGGAGCACCTCTCCTATGAAGGCAGGCTGAGAGAGTTGGGGTTGTTCAGCCAGGAGAAGAGCAGGCTCTGGGGAGACCTTACTGTGGCCTTTGAATACTTAAAGGGGGCTTATAAGAAAGACAGGGACAAACTTATTAGCAGGGCCTATTGCAACAGGACAACAGGTAATGGTTTTAAACTAGAAAATGATGGTAGATTTAGATTAGATATAAGGAAGAAATTATTGACTGTGATGGTCGTGAGGTACTGGAAAAAGCTGCCCAGAGAGGTGGTAGATGCCCCATCCCTGGAAACATTCAAGGCCAGGCTGGACAGGGCTCTGAGGAACCTGATCTAGCTGAAGGTGTCCCTGCTCCTTGCAAGGGGGTTGGACTAGATGACTTTTAATGGTCCCTTCCAACCCAAACCATTTTATGATTCTATGATTCTAATGTGATCACTGACCAAAATACACTCCAAAATCATTGGTGGTTTGTATTAGTTCTTATGTTGTCACTGGTCATGTTGCACATTGTATAGGAGATCCAGCTTGGTATACACTGCTTTCTTCCAGGAAGAAAAAGATAAATTTAACATTGAGATGGATCTTGCTGCAGTGAACTTATGATCAATACTACACATGTCCTAAAGAGTGTAAAACATTCAGTGAACTGAATCAGAATGAACAGATTCATCCTTAGCTCAGAAGAGGAAAAAGCTAAACCTGAACAATCAAGTTTCTAGGTTGCAAGACAAAGTTAGGATAGACTCCATAGAAGGCTACTGCTCAGAGAGGCATAATAAAATGTTTTGATTCAGCTGGACAATTAAGAAGTACTAAGATGGTGGGGAGGCAGGTGGCACATCTAACCATTCAGCTAAAGAAACACACTTTAACATCTAGGAAATACGTGATTCATTCTTTTTCTTCCAGTCAGGTTCCTGTAGTCCAGTATACCTTTATCCACTGCAGTGCTTTGTGATAAGAACCCATTACACTTATCCCAGTCCTTCCAATGAAAATTCTGTGTGCTTCATTATGTTGTGAATTTTTTATTACTGGAAAGAAAGAAGTACATTTAAAAAAATTACATGTAAATGCAGTTTTAAAGAAATTACACACTTGAAAAACACAGCCATTGTGAAAATATTAAATATACTTACTGAAATATTTGCCATTAAAAGCAGTAACTTCCTAAGTCTTAACACCAGAAGTAGGGTAAATAACTACAGTTTATTCAGACACTATTTCACAGTAGTCTACTTCATCCATAAGATGCTTGGACATGTAATGGAATAATTTAGTAACATCATTTTTTGTAACATAAGCTTTGCATTTTCTGGCACCATAAAGACATGTTGGGAATTATAAAACTGAGTAATTACAAGTTTTTCCAACCATGTTATAGAACCACTTTGGAAGCACTGTTGTTATTCTAGAGCAGTGGTCTCCAAAGTGGAGTGTGAGCATAACAATCCATTCAGGTGTGGGAAGAAAATATTTTTTATACCATTAAAAAACAAAAAATAAAAGAAAATTAAAGTAGTGTTTATTTAATCTTTATCTCATCTTTTTAATTTCTATTTTTGTGTATGTTTTCTACTGAACTTAATATATTAGTGCAGTAGTGCATGTATATAATTTATAAATAAATAAATAAATAAACTGGGGGTGAGTGCTCAAAAGTTTTTTACAGATAGAGGTGCCTATCAGTTTGGAGACCATTGCTCCAGGGAAGACAGACTAAGTTCCAAGCCTCACCAAAATCTCCTGTCTGTGTCACAACTAGAAGCTGTAATAGCTATTTTATATGAAAGTCTGTGATCAAAAAGGTCATGTCATATATGTGGAATAAATATTCATCATGTTTTAGTAGCTAATACAGGTTGAAAAAGATCTGAGTCATCCACTATAAAATGCTTTAATACCCCACTAATGCTTCACTGAGCCTCAGTTTTCTGCAAACTTATTAGCAAAAATGATACAGATATGGAAATGAAGTGGCATAGGGAGAAAACGGGTAAGAAAAACTGCCAGAACTATTAAAAAACTAGAAGGTCTTTTAAGGACTTCATTCTTTAGAGAATGAAATAATTCTGAAAATTCAAACTACTAAAAAAACCCAAGTACAAATGATAGATATGATGTAACCCTGTTCAATGTATTTTGAAATACACACTTATATATATATCTGTATTTACAGCTCTGAAGTTTATTTATGCTATTAACAGTGTTACATTTTACATGACAATACTTAAATATGTTTGCCTTTGTCCTGAAAATAGGACATTCTTATTAAATGACCACCAATTTTGGTTTCTCTTCTTGACTTCACAAAGCTCAAATGTTCTTCTTTCAGAACTTTAAGTGTGAGCATTGTGGCTTCTGTTGAGCATTTCAGCTGATTGTATTTGCACCTCAAGAAATTCTAAATATTGTAACATATAAAATTAATATTCAGAAAACAGTATACAAATTTGCTTTTTTACCTCTTTTAAAAACTGTACAAAGAATAGGGATGAACAAAAAAAGCATTTGTTGCATCTTAATTTTACCTGCATCAGCAAAATCACAAAAAGGAACTCCTGGTCTGTCTGTCTCAGAATCTCTGGTTAGTATTTCAGAAATACATAAAGACAACTTCTGAAGATCATCAAAATGTTCACATCCAGTTCTTGCATTAACATACAAAGCTCCCAGCTTTGTCCAATCACTTTTTTCCTTGCAATGCTGCAAAGAAGGCAAGGGATAAATACAAGTAAACCTGCTTCCAGAACACCAAAGAGAAAATATATTGAAATTCGAAAGATAGACTTGGGATAGACTTAAAGCAGAAAAAATATCCAGCTGAAATACTACTGCAAAGAACCTCCACGTTCAACATAGCACAGTTACATGTTGCCTAATGTGCATGGACTGCTAATCACTTTCGTCTCTCAAGAAATTAAAATCCTTTTTCCATTTATGTCATGACCTCAACTGGGGAAGCTCATAACTTATTCATCCTATTTAAGAACTGGCATTCATCCCATATTTTACTATATTTTTTTTTCGCACGATGCATGCCAAACTGATGGTTATTTTCTGTATGAATCAGTCTTTTGCTTGCCAGATCACTTGATGACTTTGGTGTTAAAGGAGTAAAAAATCAGTCCTGGTTCTCTCCTTCTTAAATTTTGGTCTCAGGATCTGTGCAGTAAGTGTGATAACATGTAAGCTATATTATAATTGTGCATAATAAGTAATCTGCCCTTGAAAAGATGCATGTGTCCAATTAAAGAACTTTTAATAATATTTTCTTATTCTTTAAAATACCTGCTTACTGTTGGCAATTATAGCCTTTCACAATTGTGCCTTTTTATACTAGATATGAATTCTATCTGCTAAATAATATACTAAATAATTTTTTGGTGAAGAATGATGTACCACTACCAATTACAAGCACAACAAATATACAGCATAGGAGGTAACTGCTTAAAGTTAGAAATCTTTGAATTAGATGTAAAACCAAGATAAAAACTACCAGTATGTAAACAACATTACAGAAAAGCCAAAGATGATTTTTCCCTGCATGTTAATCTTCCTCAAACATGGCTTTGCATAAGAATATTTTATCATAATCTCAATATGTTTAATAATAAAGCCCACTAATTTTAAATGATGCAGCAATTGCTATTTCTTGCAGGTTTAGAAGTCATGGTTTAAGCATTCTAAAACCTTGGAAAATGCACATACTGTACCTGAATTTCAGCCACTGCCAAGTTGAAGTCAAAAAGCCAGTTCTTTCCAAAATATCTTTCCTGAAATCTTCCATAAGAAAAAAATATTAATACTTAACTTTAAGATATCCTGTTGAACTAAACTATGCACTAGCAGAAGGCGATTAACAAATTATCATATATGAACTAAAAACTGATGTGATTTTTGATTCTATTTACTACACACTATGCAATCTGGACACTGAAAACAGATATTTACAATCATGCCAAGGGAAGTTAGTATATGTATTATGCAAATACATGAGCAGAGCTATTTTCACTGAATATATTCCCTTGTCTCAGTATAAATGTAACTGAAAAGGTATGAATAAGAACTTCAAGCCACTAAATAAATGCAGAAGTGTATTGTATGTATTTCTGAAATAAAGGTAAAAAAAAAAAGTTTAATTACATGAATGAAAGTGCTATTCACCTTCAAATACCTAGAAGCATCATGCTTTATTTTGATGCCGGCACTGAAACAAGGGATACATCTACCCAGTGCGATGCTGTCATGCAGAGATGCATAACCTACACACGAATGAGCTAACACGTGTAGTTGAAGTAGCACAGCTGGTCAGTCTTCATGGATACAGACTGTTTCTCAGTTTGTGCTGAAAACACGTACATGGAAGGGTCATTCCTTTGTGAATGAGATTCCTGATCGGAAAAGTGATAAAAAGTACCTGCAACATGCGCGGCAAGTTGCACTGGTAAAATGCTGAGATCTGTGGCTGAAAGGTACTCTATGGGAATAGTATGAAATCGGCTAACAATTTCTATAGTGCTTTCACTTGAAACAGTGATGGCTTGTTTTCACACAGTAGATGTTGCATATTTGGTTTCCTCTAAGAATCAAAGGTTGCTTTATGAATTGCAAACTTAGTTTCTCAATTTGTGTCTGCATGTATAATGTAGATGATAAAAAAAAAAGGATCACAATCTTGTGCAAGTGATAGGGAGACATCAATGGTTTTGGAACACATCTGGGTTGTGACTTCACATTTTGCCCAGCATAATCCAGCAGGGCTTAAAAAACGACCCTCCTCCCTAGTTGTGTTGGCACAAGTGTTTATGCAGTTGCACAGTAAATGAAATGAGAAAACTACTTCAGATTATAACTAATCCTCTTGCTGCCTAGAAGGGTTGTTTATTACAGAAGTACTGTTTGCTTACACAGGCCTAAATGATGTATTTAACCATGATGTTTCTAACTTGACTACAGTTATACAAACTTGTAGCACAGCTACACAGGTTGTACAATGATAATCAATATGGAAAAAACTAATCATAACTGCGGTCAGAATCTAAGTTTTCACTTAACAACCCTTGATCTTTGAAAATCAGTAGACTGACAGCACTTTAAAATACAATTGATATGATGGTATTTTCATGCAAAACACTAAATTTGTATTTTCTAATAGCCCTTTAAAGTTTTACATAAAGTTATAAAAATAGAACCCGAAGAAGGAACTAGGCAGATAAAATTACAAAAAAGTTCCTTAAAGATATACCTGGATTTCATGTTCAAAACAGTATTTAGTTCCTGACTGGAAGCTTGCAATTGGTGAAGCAACTTAATAATATAGTCAAAATGTTCAAACTCAAGGAACATACCAGCATCAATTAGCTGTAATATCAAACAAGAAGAAAAGTAAGCATACAAAATATTGTGATCACTCATATATTTCCAGAGGCAAGTGGCAAACAACAGTGGGGAAAAATATGTCACAGTTAATCTCAGTCAAAAACCAAATGATAAATGGAAACCCGTACCACAAATTCAGCTAGTCATAACACAACTTAAAAAAATACTACTGAAATAATATTAAAGTGATATGTTTGAGTTTAAAACAGGCAAGCTATTTCTGAAATTCCAACAAGTAGCAGTAGTACAATCAAACTCATACCTTACAAAAGGTACTGATTAATGTAGGCACCGCATTTCGTATATTCAAAGAAGCCACGTGCTCAAAGACTTTCAGAACAACATCTACAGCTGGCTAATTTAGACAAAAAACCACAATCAGTTTTGCAACTCTATTAATTTAGAAAGCTTAGAGTCTTTATAATAGGAACTTTTGAATTGCCCCCCCCCCATCCCCAAGATTTGAGTACCAAAGTAAAAACAAACTACTACAAATGGCATAGTACTAAAAAACTAAGAAATATGGATTAAAGATTTAAAAAAATATTACAAGGTCACCTACCACTGTATTGATTCGTACAGTTACATTCAATATCTGAAATACTTCCCACAACAAACGGTTCTTGAGCAAAGAAATGAGAAGATCATTCAACACTTCAGAAGCAAAATACACACCAGGAGTAACTTCACTGTAGTATTTCACAAATATTTGGACTGAAAAGGCAATTAAAATAATTTCACTTTGGGGCAAACTATTTAAACAAGTTATTTCCTTAAATTTTAAATACAGTATAAGAACCCCTAATTATCGAGGACATTATGGGACAGGGATATAAAAGGACCCAGTTTGAATACAGTGTTAATGTTACTAGACCCAGACTGACTATTCTGACATCTCTCACGTCACTAAGCTGAACACCATAAGCTCTGTAGTTTTCAAGAAAGCTTAGCCTATTTGGTGCAGCACAATAAAAATGCACAAAACCAGGTTAGATTTGGTAAGCGTATCAAGGTAGTAAGGCCCTTCCAGAAATGAAGATCTACAAAGTGGAGTGCAGTGTTATCATGGTGTATGGTTTTACTAGCCATTCCAGTGCTAGCCTCGATAGATATATACTGTAGCCTGCTGGTACCGTGTTATCTGCATTACAACGCTCAGTATGTCAGCACGGGAACATTACTGCACAGGGCACAACAGGATCCCACGTTCACATTGTACTACGCTCTGATAAGCTTTCAAAAACTTAAGAGTGCTCAGGACAGGTACAAAAGGATTGACTGTGCAGAGTAAAATTTAGACCTTTCTGACTGAACTCAAAAGCTCAGTTGAATCTCAATCAATGGTAGTCCCTAAAATGTGTTAATCGTAATTGTTTGCATACATGGTAATGTGAAAGGACTAAACGATAACTGTTTGGGTACCTTGACAGCACTTCATTTCAGGAGCTTAATTCTAAAGTTTTGGGATTTGTGATGTTTGGCCAGAGTGTTCAAAAGTGCCTTAAAGAAATTTCGGTTCTGTTAAATCTACCCCCTGCATCAGTTACTCATTTCTATTCTCAAGCCTAGTTCCATTTAGGCTAAGTACATTTTCTGTGGAAGTAAGATTTATAACAACCTCCTGAGATAACTGGGTATCTAAATACCTAGCCTCAGTGGGAAACTGGAACACGAGAAAAATGAATTGGATGTACTCCTTCAAAATCAGAACTTATTCATTTTTGAAGGGGCATCCATTTATCTCCTGACAGCTTATTTAATTTGCTTTAAATAAGCTAAGTATCAAAGACACATCAAACGCTACTATTACTGTATCATACCTGCACGTTTTAGAAGGCCCAATTCGTTGATACTAATGAATGTCCTAAGTATTGCCATGCAAATCTAGGAAAAAAGGAAAAAAAATCCATAGTAAAATGTTACCTGAGTTTACTGAGGAACTACCCACAATATGAGTTCTGTAAGGAAACAAGCTTTACATTGCTTCTATTTAATGCAGACATACTGACAAATAGTATAAGAAGGTAATTGGGTCTGTAGGCAAAGCCACTGTCAAAAGGACAGCAAATCAAACAGAAAAATAATGTTGATGAAGTTTGGGAAAGGAGCTGCTGGGACCACAATTGCATTCCTGCTTGTGTATATGCTCATAGCAAACAAAAAAAAGAATTTGAAAATATAGTTACTTTGGAATTAGGATAAACATGGCAGACTGTAAACAAACAGAGAAAGGTAAGCAAAAAAGTGAAAGTGGAAACATGATAAACAAAAATTACATGAATATACCAACTAAGATGTCAAAAAATTATCTAGAAATGAAGTTGGCAACACTGATTGTCACAAAGGACTCGTAAGGACATAGAAAAAACCTCAGAACTAACTCAATTTAATGGACCATTTCGACCCAGATCCACTTGATTTAAAAAAGAAAATCTACATCTAGATATTTTATTATGTTATTTGGCACTGGAACATTCTTGTCTTAACATTTTAAGCTGTCAGCTTTGCAGTGCATATTTTTTTCCACCTCTGCAGATGAAGAAAAAAAGACTACTGAAATTAAATCTTAGTATTCCAAGTTAGGAAAAAAACCACCTACCCTTTCAGATACCCTTTGTCACTTCTGGTTTTTCTGCACAACAATGTAAATGGGTCATATTTAATATTAATTTGTGAAATAATGAAAATTCAAGAGACACAAAACCCCTAAATTAGTAGTCATGTTATTACAGAATTGAGTCAGGTGTATTTTTACATGTAACTTCAAAATTAGGCAGGATCCACTAATGGAGTTTGTTACACAGAAAACGAATTACCATCAAAGCAGAAGATATTGGATATGGGCTTGTGGCCAAGATGTCTTTCTTTTCTTAAAACTGTTAACCTGTTCGGATAATCAAGTCAAACAACACCAAAATTGTATGTGTAAGTATGTTGAATATAAATAAAGCTGATTGGTTTTGTTTTGAAAGTGTCATAATGTTATTGAACTGTCGCCGAAGATATACCTTTCAGAAAATCATGTAGAATGTTTGATCATTAATATATATGCAACATCACTTGGCAATGAGTGAACTCATTTAATCCAGATCTACAATCCCAGGTGGCTGACGGCATTTCCAAAACAAACTTCAGCACATGCTTACAGTATGTAAATTAGTTTGCTTTCTTTTCAAATCTGTTTTCCTCCTTCTTTGGACTGACTCCCAAAATAAAGCCAAGATTGCATCTGGAGCTCTGACTGTTCCAAGTATTAGTGAAATTGCTTGGAAAATCCAGTTGTAGTAGTATTTAATCATGGGACGTGTTACACTACATTCATAAAAGAAACTGACTGTGTTCTTCATTTACAGCTTCCAGGAGGCTTCACTTGATTTACTTGTTTCAATTTATAAAAGGTATAACTGAACCTACAGACCATGTGAAAATGTGAGACACTCTAAATTTTGAGTTAATCATAATAGATTTAGAACGAAGGTACATGAAAGACACAATTCCCAGTTTCAAAAGGTAGCATAGATCACACTATTCTGTCACCTATCAGTTGATTCCACAATTCATTTAACAAGACAATTTGATAAAAAATGTAACAAATGTACCAGGCCAAGTGCAAGGTCTTGCACCTGGGTCGTGGCAATCCCAGGCACAAATACAGGCTGGGCGGGGAATGGATTGAGAGCAGCCCTGAGGAGAAGGACTTGGGAGTGCTGGTGGACGAGAAGCTCAACATGAGCCGGCAATGTGCCCTTGCGGCCCAGAAGGCCAACCGCATCCTGGGCTGCATCAAGAGGAGCGTGGCCAGCAGGTCGAGGGAGGTGAT